>CAJNDV010003213.1:41645-56188 GCA_905221635.1 Symbiodinium sp. CCMP2456
CATCAGTCGCAAGCAATGTTCCCCGCGCCTTTTCTGGTGATGACCCTCTTCGAACCCCAATCGCAAGCAGTGCTCCCCCAGCTCTTGTGGTGATGATCCTCTTCAAACCATCAGTCACCTTTTCTGGTGATGACCCTGCTTGCTCCCCCATCTCTTATGGTGATGTTGCTCTTCAAACCATCAGTCGCCAGCAATGTTCCCCGCACCTTTTCTGGTGATGGCCCTCTTCGTGATGTTGCTCTGCAAGCCATCAGTCGCAAGCAATGCTCCCCGCACCTTTTGTGGTGATGACCCTCTTCGAACCCCAATCGCAAGCAGTGTTCCCGCATCTCTTATGGTGATGCTGCTCTACAAACCATCAGTTGCAAGCAGGTGACGACCCTCTTCGAACCCCAATCGCANNCTCTTGTGGTGATGTTGCTCTTCAAATCATCAGTCGCAAGCAATGTTCCCCGCACGTTTCTGGTGATGACCCTCTTCGAACCCCAATCGCAAGCAGTGTCTCCCCTCATCCGTTCTGGTGATGATGCTCTTGACATCCCTCAAACAATGCCTCCCTCATCTGCTCTGGTGATGATGCTCTTCAAAAACCGCAAACCCAGGGAGTGTCCTCCTTATGCATTCTGCTGATGATGTTCTAGAACACTCTTTTTCGCAAGGGGTGTCCTCTTCATGACTGCTGATAAGACGCAAGCAATGTTCCCCTCACCTCTGCAATTGATGGTCCTCTGGAAACCCTTAATCATCAGGAGCGGCCCCCTAGTCTTTTCTGGTGTTGGTCCAATTGGAGTCCTCAATCTCTCCTCGTGTTGTAATCGCAAAGATTGTTCCCTTTGTTTTTTTGGTGCTTATCCTCTTCAAATCCTCACTCGCAAGCAGTGTTCCCCTCACCTCGGCCCTTTTGAAACCCCTAATCGCCAGGAGCGGCCGCTCATGTTTTCGGATGTTGGTGCTGTTGAATCCTCAATCTTTGTGGCGTTGGCACGCAGTGTTCCCCTCATCTCTTCAAGCGTTGATCCTCTTGAAATCGTCAATCGTAAGCAGCGTCCCCCTCGCCTCTTCTGCCAAATACGGTTGAAACCCCTGATCGCAACGAATGCTCCCCACATCTCTTCTTGTGATGTTCCTGTTCATACCTGAAAAAGCAAACATTGTTCCCAATCACCTTTTCTGGTGATGATTCTCTTGGCCCTTTAGACTTAGAACACACTCAGTCGTAAGGGCTGTCTCCTTTATTTCTTCTCTGATCATGTTCCTCTAGCCTACAATCTACAGATAGGGCTGACAACTCATTCTTCTTGACTCGTCCCTTATCCTCTCGAGGGTGACGCACTTGGGTCGCACCTGTGCATGTCTTACATTGCTGCCATCCAGCTTAGTCGAATTCACCTTCTCGTACAGTTTCAAGCAGACGATCACGCAGACGATCAGTCTCTTACGCCGTGATGGGAACACAGTCGATGTCATGTACGATGATGTCATTGGACCCATATGATTTTTTACCTCTACGCTATTCGCCACTAGTCCTTCCTTCTGAAGTCAGTCACATCCGGCTGCGTCCGAATCAGTATCTAGTATAGCTTCAAGTCAACAAAGAGTATCATGCCGCTTCCGTCCCCAGTCGTATTTGCAGTCTGCATGGTCGATGGTAATATGCGACTATGTCATTAGACCTGACTGTGGTTATAGTTATAGGTCGACATGTCTGATTCTACTGTTGTCTGGCACTCTCTGCTAGGTTGAAGTCATTTGACGGACCTGTTTGACCATGTGATTGTGCCATAACTCTCCTGTGCCGTGCCTATTCTCACCCCTTTCTTGATGTACGCCATCTCTGCAGGTGTGAACCCTTTGGGAGTCCGGTAGGAATACATGTGTATGCTTAGCACTATATATACATGGCTACACAACACACAGCTCCAGCCGGCAATTGTATCCAGTTGAAGCCGGCCACGGGGGAACGGGGGGCATAGACCTCCATGAACACGTGGACGCAGCAACCCCGGACAATCACCGCCGAAACTCTGCTCAAGCAACGGGCTCTAGACTATAGACTTGTTCCAGGTCCAGAACAGCCATACTTGGCGAGTCAGGTGAAGTGGACGGTGCACAATTGCCCCAAGTGCTCAGAGCACATGTATGAATTTCGCTTCAATCCAGTCCAGGACCCCTCAGTTCACAAGGATTTGCCGTTCTTACGTTGCTCCTGCGTGTTTTGTGTTGTTGCTGCGGCGGGGGATGCATTCTCTGTTGCTGTGGGAGGCGGTGTTTGTTCCTGTTGCTCTTGATGCCGGTGTGTGTGTGTGTGTGTGTGTGTGTGTGCGTGCGCGTGCGCGTGTGCGTGCAAGCTTGGTTGCTGCTGTTGCTGCGGGGAGGTGTGCTGTTGTTGTTGCTGCTGCTGCTGCGGTTTGTTGGGGGGAGGCGGGAAGGGGGTTCTGTTTTGTTTGCTGTTCTTGCGGGCGTGGTGTGAATACTGTTTGATGATCCTAAGGGGTGTGCTTTTTGCTGCAGCTTCGCAGAAGCTGTCGCTCACTCTCATTTGTGGAGCACAACTACAGTACTACAGAAAGGCGGCAACGGCAAAACGGCAAAACGCATCCATTCCTTTGTTGATCTGAACGATCTGAACGCTCATGGAAACAACAACGCGCATGCAAACTGGCCACAAGTATCTTCAAGAACTGGTCGAACGGCGAGAACATGCCGCAGCGAGACGAGGCCCAGACCATGAAAGTCGGCACGGACTTGCGCGAGACCGTGAAGCCGTTGAAGAGCATGGCCATCCTTAAGCGCACACAAGTGACTCACAAGTGAGACCGAAAACGCAACGAACAAGAGACGAGCAGCAGCCCACACATATCGCCACACCACGCGGCTTCACGGTGAATTACAGGAATTTTGGCCGTCGGTGGGGCAGAATGCCACAGTTCATGCAGCGCCGAAGGCTTGTGTGCGCGGTGGACGGTGAAAATCTGCCGAGCACGGTGCCGCAGTGCAGCCAGTGCACAGATTCCAAGAACCCGGGCCTGTCGGCCTGTCGGCCTGTCATCCCCTGTTCATGCTTCGCACATGGTGGTGTTCACTCGATCGTTTTTGTGTCTCGTGTTTCAACCTCTCATGCTGAACACAGCCCTGGAACCTCTTGATTCCACATTTTTTCTACGTCCTCGAGTTCGCCAGTCGAGAATAAACTGAACCTGCTTGGGCCCCGGCGTCAGGAACGGTGCTAGCAGAATCTGTGCAGAGCTGGAGTCTTTGGCCGCTGCAGCCACCATGAGGTACAGGCTGTCCTGTATGGAAGCCCGCGCAGTCGTCAGGTGGCTGCATGAAACAGTATAGAAGAATTGTCTGACCGCATCACAGTGTCCATACTCACGAAGATGATGCTATTCCACAAAAGAACCTGGGCTTGAGATATAACCCACAGTTGCAAAAGTTTTCTTTTCTGCGGCAAAGTGGCAATTGGGAACACGGTCCATTCGAGCTTGCTCCTGAGACTATGTCTCGGAACAGCCTGTCTTTTCGGTTTGTGAGCTCTGAGCTCCGTACAAGGCGAAGACCAGTGTCACAAAAAGCGCATTGCAAACGAGCGATAAGAGAAGGTTGAGGCTGGTAAAGGCAATAATGTATGCCCAGTCCTGAGCACTTACTGGCGCTTTGCAACAGATGGGAAAGCAGCGCTTCCAACAGATCCTGAGCCCAGAACACTGTACAGCACCTCGGAAACCTCCAGCTTCATGACCGTCCGCTCTGCGATCGCCTTCGGCATGACCTGGCCAGCAGCAGGCAGCAGAGCTGTCGCTACATGATGGCATGGCGTGGCACCAAAACGGCGAAGCAAGACCTGTGTGATGCACGAGACAGGAAACAAAGGCCCGTGGCCCACTTCCGGGAAGACAGTGCGCTCTCAGCCTACGGTAAGCACTAGCACAAATGCTGTCTGTACAGGTTTACCACGCATCGGTGGCAGGTCGTGGGAAGACTGTAGCAGCTAACCTCAGAGACAACAGTGAGGGTCAAATGACGAGGTGAATGTGAGAGGGAAAGAGAACATGAAGGTGAGGGTGGAGGTGAGGATGAAGCTCGGCGACACGCAAAGAACGATGAGTGAGGCGCTATTGGCTATCACATATCGTGAACGCCGCCCCCTCATTAGGCGCTCCAGGTTGATCACATATCTTAAGCACGCCCACTCCGTCTCCTTTGGCGATGCCAGTTCGTCACATATCTTAAACATGCACCCTCATTTGAAAATCCAGTTTGATCACATATCTTCAACACACCCCGTCATTAGGCGTTCAACA
Organism: Symbiodinium sp. CCMP2456; assembly: GCA_905221635.1. Lineage (NCBI taxonomy): Eukaryota > Dinophyceae > Suessiales > Symbiodiniaceae > Symbiodinium > Symbiodinium sp. CCMP2456. Next base: position 45,950 of record CAJNDV010003213.1, read on the forward strand.
TATCTTAAACACTCCCCCTTTTGAGGCGATCCCGGTTGAGCGAGTTTCTTAGACCCGCCCCCTCTTTTGGCGCTCCTGATTCGTCACACATATCTTAAGCATGCCCTGACTTTTGGCCGTCCCGGTCGGTCACATCTCCCTCACTTGCCGATCCCGGTTCATCACATATCTTCAGCTCGCCGCCGCATGAGGCGATCGCTTCCGACACCACGCGTGACAACAGGGGACACGTATGCCTTCAGACGGAAATCGCGCGTGCGCCTTAAACCTCGGGCGAGGCTCGGCACGTCCAGATGAAGCCTTCCCTTTGTGGCCTCTCAAGTTGTTTTTTGCCCGCCTTAAAGATTCTTCCTTTTGAAGCCCGCCGTTGGGTTAGGAGCGCTGTTTTCTGAACATCTCGGGCCCGAGGAATCTTTATCCGGGCTGCAACAGGGCCACTTAAAGCCCTGTCCATTGAGGAGAAGGAGAAGAAGCTTAGGAGCAGGAGAGAAGGCTTTATTGGACCCTGTCCACATTGGTGGAGGAGCAGAAAAACCCTGGACAGAGCAGAAGGCTTTGTCAGTCCACGCATGCTCAAGCCGTTGCGGACCGCAAAGGCTACCCGGAGCACAGAAAGAGCCTTTACGACAGTACCAGTGTCGGGGCACGAGGTTGTGGTTCTGAGTCGACGTCTTGCTCTGGTTGTGTCCGCTCACCTCTGCTGGATGCGTGGCTGGTGCTCGGTCGTCGGTGGGTACTAGGTTGTGGCCTTGGGTGGGTCCGCCGTTGGGTGCTGCGGTATGCTGCGTGTCTCGCCACGGCTTTTGCCCTTCTGCTGAAACTGTGGGTGCGGAGCTTCTGGGTCTGAAGAAGCCGTGGCCGAGTGGCCACTGCTTGACGGGATACTTCTGTGCTTTGCTATGTGCGCGAGCTTCGCCACCACCGTTGTGCTTTTGCGTGGCTTTGGCGCGAATACAGGTCCCCCTCTGCGGCTCTCTTCGGTTGGAAGGTCTTGTGCTCCCTCTCGCTCTCTCTCACTCTCGCCGCTACCACATCCTCCACGGCACGCTCCTACACTATGGCGCGGAACACTGCTAGGAGAGGAATTGGTGCAAGTCTCACCTTCTCAAGAAGAGAAAGATCTGAAATGCTAGAGAGGGATCCTGCGCCATGACATGCCGGCGGACCTCTCGCTGGCCGACTCTTCGAGAGAGACCATGGCGAAGTCCGAAAGCATTTGTACGTCTCAAAGCCTCGCTTGAGCTCTCGAGTTTCGAGACGCCGGCGCCTCACGCCGGCACCGTTCGGTGCTGGCCCCTCAAGGACCAGTTTTGTCCTTCTCCTTTTCATCTGTTCAGAGCCTCTGGCCTCGGAGGCGTCTTCCATAGCTGCTACGGCCACTCCGTCCGATCTCATAAGGTTGCGAGGATTGCGTTCACCGATGCAGCAACTTAACCAACGCTCAACGCCTCATATCTCAAGGCAGCTAGCTGCGAGAATCAACCGGAAATCGAAACAAATGAGGTCGTCAGATCAAAATGATGCCAGGGTGGTCCTTGATGCCGGAGATGGCGCATGTCATCACCAGCATGAAGTAGAATCCGACCTGAAGCGCTAAGTGTCCCAGGCTTAACACCGCCTGCTTTGCGATGCCTGGTGATATCCAGCGTCTTCTCCCTTTCCAATGCCAATGTACGCTGCACCTTGCTTCGGCTCGGATCTGAATCGACCGTGGTCCTCAAACCGAGCTCCGCACCTACAACCAAAGCCTGCGCTATGGCCACCAAAAACTCGGTAAGAACTCCCTGCCTTAGAAGCTCGGAGACATTCCGTGAGTCCGCGTTGAATCAGTCCCGGCGAGGAGCGGGCTGATCCCGAAGGAGAAGGCGTACTTGCCTACAAAAGACCTTCTGCAGTTGCTTCCGGAACCTCGCAAGCAACCGGAAAGGCAAAAACAAGGACATACAGCGATCGAGTAATCCTCTATTACCACTATGAGACATGCATCCCTTTCGGTCTCACTCGGTCTGCTTACACCCGTCATCTCCACAGGTCTCTTTCTGCAGGGCCTGACCCCGTAGATGCTGTGAGACCTCAATGGTGGCATGTCTCCAAACAGCGACCTGGCGAGCAGAACAGAACCCTGCAACTGGTGCAAGCATCCCAGAAAGTCGAAGCCGGTGCGGCAATCGCCGGTGTCTGGCCTGGCGATGGCCCAGCGGTCGCAGCTGTCGCTGCGTGCCGTTGCTCGGAGCCTCCAAGAGCTCTTCCGCCGTCAACGCGGCCTTACAGAGCTCCCGGTACACCTCAGAGCAAAAAGCGACTATCGCTCTGCTCGTTTTCGCCTTCCGTTGGGGCTTCCACTAATTCATCGACGGATGCCTTGCCATTGCGACTGTTCTGATAGAACTCCCGGAAGTGGTCCACCTCGTGCTTCGATCCCCTCTTGACTCTTGACATTGAAAGCCTTCTGGCTGATTGCGCCTGTGAGTCCAGCGTCCCGGGCGTCACCAAGTCCAGGAAATAGTCCTCCACACCACAAAGGATGAGATGGACGCAGAAGGAAAGGCGGCTAACGCGCTCCGTCGGAGAAACCAGGTCCGGGACCTACAAAGTGCTGCGCTACATGTTTCGCCCGCCCTTTTCTGCTGCTTAGGTGTCCGTGAGGCCGAGTTGCAGGAAAGCCCGCGTCGCTCCAATAGCGTCGGGCCTGTGCCCACTCCCCACTCTCCCAATCCGTCTCTCTGTGTCGGTTGGAGCCTCGGTCATCTTGCCATTGTAGACGACATCCCCACTTGTCAGGAGCAGAAGATGATCGAAGAGGACAGCAACCTTACGATGCAAGAACTTCCAGTGTTCCTCTTCTCATCTCCCAATCCCACCTCTTGCCGCGGCTGGTGGATTGCAACTACAATGCTGACACCGTACTTTTTGCACAGGAGGCGCATGTACCTGTCCCCGAATTCACGGTCTGACTCGTGGTGCTGCCACATTGCTGCATGATGCCGCCTCACGCACTGCTCGGCATCCGTGGCACTCAAGCCTCGCAGTAACACGTCCAGGACAGTCTTCATGCCCTTCATGCCCCAGCCCAGGCTGGGAGTTGGGCCAGACGTCGGCTCATCACAGAAGAAGATTTGTGCCTCGCAAGGGCTATGGCGAAGCCGAGCATGGCAGGGACAGGATGCGAAATGCTAAGCGCTTGGACGCCGGTCGCCAGGCCGCAAGCCAGAGACACACGGCGCCTGAAGCCCGGCAGCACTGAAACGGGCAAAGAGCTGTGACCAGGCCTCTGCCCACCAGAGATGCCCCGCACGACATCACTCCCGATCAAGGAGTTCTGCACCTCACAGGGGTTCTGCTCCTTGTGCTTCCTGCCTGTTCCTGATGTGCTCCCTGCTATTATCTGCTATCTTTCCTGTTACCTGTTTGAAGATGATCACGGGCTTGACGCTTGGCGCAGATGAAAAAGGGAGTGTGCACACAGGCAGAGGCAGGATAACGCAAATGTCTTTGTGTCGAACGCTAATTCCCTGGCGATCGGGTCGTTGCCGGGCTGCGCCCAGCTCCTCATGAATCTGTCACGCAGCGGAACGACCGCTTTTGTTTTAAAAGGGTCTTGTAACAACAGAGACAAAAGTACCTTCGCGACCAGGGGTTCGTTGAACACGAAGGAAAGCTGATTGGATCGCTGGGTTGAGACATATAACTTGGCCCGCCTTTGCAAGCTTGCGACTTGAAATGGAGACACGATCCAGACGGCTGTGAGGTGGCACTCCATTCGGCCAGACTTGGAGCACTTCTGGAGCCATTTCCGAGGCGAGTTCGCAGAGTCCCCAACCGCGTCTAAAGTTCGGGGGCCCGAAATTTGACCGGGCCCAAGAAAGAGAAGCGCCAAACTCGACATCCCCAACCAGCCCTGAAATCAGACTTGCCGCACTTGCCTCCTCCAGACCCACAGCTCGGAGTTGAAGCCTTGGTGCCATATGGAACAAGGCAGAAGAGAGAAACTTTTAGCTGGGGAGCTCGATGGTCTTTGCCCAATCTTCACGGTGGACGGTGGAGGGCACCTCCACAACCCGGCACAACCATGCACAACCATTGAAAAGCAGGTGCAGACTGGCACTGCAAAGACTTACAGGTCTGGCCTCCGTCTTTAAGGCGCTGTGGAACATGACCTGCTCCTTCACCTCACAGCTCCCATCGCCATCTGAGCTATCTGTAAACACAGAAAGGACGAGGCGGCGACCGTGACCGTGGGGAACATCACATCGTCCTGCCAACTGGCGATGTGCGAGGTTGGGCAAAACACGTTGCAGGCGCATCATTTCGGATCGAGGGTATCCATTTCGGTTCTGCCGGTTCCGGTCGCACATGGGCCATGGGCCGTTTCAGGCGGAGAAGGGCACGCCGTGTACCATTTCAGGTCGTAATACCACCGATACTACGGCTAATACTGTAACTGTACAGAGCCTGGGCCGTGAGGTTGTTCTGATAGGCGTTACGCACCATAGTGGAGGCGGTCTTTGGGTATGTGATGGCGTGGGCCAGCATGCTGTTGAGATCTGTTGAGGTAGATGGTGTGCTGTGTCGGGGTAGCATCTACAACACGCAAGCGGCAGCAGTGCTCTTTGATGGACGAGATTGCTTGCATGGCCATCTCCCGTGGAGCGAGGGTCGCTGCGCTATCACGGCATACACGATCGCCGTGTATCGCACCATGACATCGGAGCACCAAAAGACTAATTACCAAAAGTATCTGAAGGATGCTGGCTTGGTGCCGCCGTTTTTCACGTCTGAGATTGGTCAGACTGAGGGGGGATGCGAACCTGAGGTCCCCAAGGACCATGCAGCAGCGTCTTTTCTTCAAGAGAGCGTTGAAGGGAGACGCTCACCTGAGGGTTCTTGGAGGCCTTGTGTCGTGGGACCCCTCCTGCGGCTGCAGGTTGTGCTGTTTTGTGGTTTAGGCCCGAATTGACCCGCGTGCCTGACCACACTGCAAGCAGCAGTGGTTGACTAGCCCACTCTGCTTCACAAGTGAGCGGAAGTCGTCTGAGCTGAGCTGGCAGAATGCTGCAGATGGTGTGAGGTGAGGCCTGACTGCGAAATCTGTCGATCTGCCAAAATCTGCAGGTACCATGGGCTCCATGGGCTCCTTACACTTACACTGCTTCCTTGTCCAGGTCATGTTGGGTCGTCGACGAAGCGTAGCGACGATGGAAAGCACGGAGGACACTTCTGTGCCGAATGCGGTGCCAAAGGGAGCCACGCGCCGGCGTCATCGTGCGCGCGACAGTGCACACGGCCTGGTTGCAACAGGTCTTATGTCCGCTGCAAGATGCTGCAAGCACAAGCAGTGCTGTTCGCTCTGCCCTATATTCTATAGGGGACCACATGGTGCGTTGCAATGATGATTGGCAGTTTACCCGCGACCTCTTGAGCTCCAAATACGTGACGCCTCGCTTTCCAACATGCACGGAACTCCTCAACAAGAGGTTTTGGCTGCAAGACCCAGAACCCTAGAAGTAAATGAGAAGCCCAATACGATAAAAGGGTATGAAACGTCGCAAACCCCAAACCCCAAAAGGAGATGTTGGTTGAATCTGCTTCGAACCATTTCTCCAAGTATTGCAGTTTGCTGGTTGAGAAACCCAGTACCCTACAAAATCAGATGCTGGTTGCGAAACCCAAAACTCTCAACCAAAAGGAGATTTTGATTCGAGAAACCCAACACCATGAACCGAGACCCTCCTGAGAGGAGACTGTTGGCTGCTGGGGACCCGAAATGACTGCCGGAAACTGCGCACGCTCGGGCATGAAACTTGGTCCCGAAGTTCGGACCGGAACTAAACTGCCCTCGCCCGAAACTTTCCGTCATGCAAAGTTGGGGCAATTCTCTATTTGCTCTCTCCTGTGGGACATAGCTCGTCAGGCGAGGGAAGAGCTCGTTGCGGGGAAGGCCATTGAGATGGACCTGCTAAAATTCAGCTCCGCATGTGCCAAGCTTCTAGGTTATGGTGATGGTCTGTCTGAGTGTCGGAGCTTGCCCCGTGTAGGGCGAGGTCTTCTTCCCAGCAAGGATGTCCAGCAGAGTTGTCTTGCCGCTCCCAGAAGGACCTCCGCTTCGGCATTGAGCAACATGCCACACAGCCTTGCGGAAGCTCTTGAAATCTTGGGGTCGAGCCCATGAGTGCGACCAACCTTGGATCGAGATTCCCCGCCGATTCCTCTTGCTGCCACAAAAGGCCCGGTTGGCGGCTCTCAGCCAGGCCACGTGCCAGGCTCGAAGTGTCCGGAGCACGGGGCCAGAATCCGGTCCCGTCCTAGCGCAGCGAAGCGGCGCACGCGGCGGCATCTCGTGGAGCCCGCGCCCTCAGTGTCTGAAAACAGAGCCTGGCAGCAGCTCGAAGCTCACGTCCTGCAAAGTGGCGGGGATAGCGCTTCACCGCCTGAACGGCTTCCCAACAGTCCTTGAATGTCAGTGCTGCCTCAAGTCGGGAAAGCAATTTTCGAAGCAGCATCACTTGAATTGAAGATGGTTGTAGATTTCGACTCGCTCAGCTGCGGGCGGCTCCGTAGGCGAGAGTGGGATCAAGCTGGACGTCCCCAGACTCACCAGTGACCTCCGTCACAGTGTACAAATCCTCTATGTATCTTTGATCGCTCTCTGTCTTTGTAAGGTCCAAGCGAACTCGAGGTCCTTACAAAGCGATTCCACTGCACTGCCTCAGAGCCCCGGGCTTCAAGCTGTGTTCGCAACAGTCGAGGCGACACTACCTCGACAGCCTCGACGAATAATAGGAAGGACAGCGATAGGTCCAGATTCAGATTCTCGCCAAATTCTCGGAAAGCATGACTCCATTCTTTGGTTCGGGCGGTGTCACCATGCCCTTGACATTCAAGTTTTCGCGGATACTTCAAGGATCTTAAAGGCACGAAGGCCGATTTGTTGTGCTGCTTTGCATCTTTCCGTGCTTTCGAGGTAGGTCACTTGCTACAGCACGGCCCTCTTGGGCACGTCCGCGCCCACATCAAAGGCTCGGAAGGCTACAAGCAGAAGCACTTCACTCAGAAATTGAGGAGACTGATCGTCTGCCTCACCCTTTCTTGCCTCACCTGTTCCTAACCAACCCCACTCAGCCACATGTTCTCACGACAGACCCGGTGTATGGCACCGTTGGTGCCAAGCAGGTTCAGAACTGATGTCATCTTGCCTTCCGTCACAGTCCCCGGGAAACTATCGAAAACGTAATTGCCGAATGCTTTGGTGCTGCAGACGTCAGCAATCGCCACCACAGCCACGTGGCCGCAACATCCGGCTCCAGAAAGCAAGCTGTGCACTGTGCACGCATCTTTACTCAAAGCAACGCAATGTCCGAGGTCAAGTCTGTATCGAGCTCCGACGGCGCAGCCAGCACTGCCTGGATAGCCAAAAACGGCAAAGCCTTTAAAAGCGGTTTCCGAGGCGGGAGCTCGCAGGGACAGCAACACGATCGCCAGCTTTCTGTGCCTCGCCGCTTTATGCGCCCTAGCACACCTCACAATGCAAAACTTCAGGGAGACGGTAAAGGCGGCATGGAACAGTTCGGGGCGGTAGGGGGCGGCCGGGCGGGTACGAGGCGGTACGGTACGGGGTGCGGTGCGGTACGGGGTGCGGGGCGGTATGGGTAGGGAGAGAAATACGTAGGTAGGTAGCTAGACATGGGAAGCTAGGCTGACAAGAACGTCATTGCTTGGTAGGCGGGCGAGTAAGTAGGTATGGATAGGCAGCCGGATAGGTAGCAGGCGGGTAGCGAAGTACGTAATTAAGTAGGAAGGCAGAGGAAGATAGGCTGCTTGATCAGCAGGAAAACAGCAGGTGGATAGCTAGCGGAGTAGGTAGAGGCGGCAGGTAGGCAAGTAAGCAGCAGGTAGGTATGTGGCTATACGTAGTGGGTGCACAGGCAAGTAAGCAGGTTAGCGGGGAGACAACTCAGTAGATGGGTAGGTAGGCACTGGGCAGCTAGGTAGGTAGGCAGGTAAGCAAGCAGGTAAGTAAGAAAGTGGATAGGTAGTAGGTAGCTAGGTAAATGAGTAGGTAAGTAGGCAGGAAGGCAAGTTGCCTGGTGGTCAGGTAAGAAGATACACGGGTAAGCGGGCAAGTAGGTAAGTAGCAGAGTGGACATTTAGGCAAGTGGGTAGGTAAGTAAACAGGTAGTGTGAAGGCACAAAGTGCCCAGAGTTGCTTAGGGCAATCGTAAGCACTCCTTTTTGCGTGCCTCGCAGAACGATCCTCGGCCGTGACAGGCCAAACAGTCCCCACGGGCAGTGCTGCGCACCACAGGCTGCAGGCTGCGGGCTGCGCTACGGCGACCTACGACGTTTCTGCCGTGCTCACTTGAGCCTGCGTGAAACGCACAGCACGCGGCCCCACAGCCTAATTGTGTACAGTCACAATTCGCCCCTCCCTATGAACCTAACACATTCGCGCCTTTCTCTTTTTGTGCGCACTCAGTGGCACGAGGCTCATCCTAAAAGATTGTACAATGACCGTACTTCCCAAAGGTCACGGACCGTGCGAAACAAAAAGGCCGAAGGCCGAAGGCCGTACCTCCCAAAGTCACGGACCATGTGAAACAAAAAGGCCGAAGCACCGCGTAACTCCTCGCGCTTCGGGAGCACAACCGTGCCTCCCCAGCTCCACAAACATCGGCAGCCTGTAAAGCGGTTACTCCACCTTGTCGCTGCCACGGCAAGAAGCCGGGCTGGCGATTTCAACGCACAAGTGAGGTCAGCCTGGTCGCGCGCCGCGAGCTCCGCTCCACGACCGCCTAACTGCGTTTCCGGGAAATCCGCACCCGAGCTGTTCACGACAGACGCGACATCATTCGAATTGTCACCCTTTTGGGTTTTCCTCCCGCGCGGCTTGGCCTTGGGGCGAGCATCGCGCTCCATTCGTTCGTGTCTTGTCGGTGTAGGCAAGCAGCCGAAGCGTCAGTACCACACCTCCTAATACAGCTGTCCCGAGACGGCGTGCAGCGCAAAGTCAGGCCGGAGCAATGGCTATCCCTAAACCCTAAACCTAAGATCAGCCAGCGCCGGCTGCGTTCCCCTGCAACTAAACCCGAAAGGTACGTCCAGGAGAAGTCTGAAGGCCGCAGACGCAAGTACAGGCGCCCGCTTGGCCAAGTCCCGAGCAACTGCTCTTAGCAGCCCTTGTGCCTCGGACAAAGGATGCAAACTCCACCGGGGCCTCCACGAGTGAGGTCTGAGGTCCAACCCTAGCGGCCGTGGTAGCCAAAAACTGGTGAAGAAATCCACAAGTTTCGCTCTGGCATGGAAAAAGAGGGCGCCGCGACACCGCGGAAACCGGAATCCTGTATGCGGAAAAGCCATGAAGTGTGCTAAGATTGACCAAACTGCGATCCCCAACGACAACAAGCCTACCCATAAGCTTGCTCAACTGCCCGCATGCAGCGCGGAGCTCATCCACCTTTTCATCCCAAGGAGTCTCCACACCGAAAGCGGTATCCAGGGGCGCCCACTTCAGCTCCCTTGCAGCATGGCACTTACGCTCCTGAGCACGGAATGCGGACCCACATTGAGATTTCAAAGCTGGCAGCTAACTCAACCCAAGAAATGACTTGTTCGTCATCCTGACCAGGACTCCACTTCAAACGAGAAGCCCAAAGCAAAACAAAGCGGGCAAAGAGACCTTAGCCGAGCTTGGCATGATGACACCACTTAGGAATAACGATAGGGTTGGGAAAGGAGCCTGCGCCCAAGCAGCGTCACCCCAAGAAGGCAGGTAACACTCTTGCTGACAGGCGCAAGCACACAAGTGCTTTTGCCAGCAGCAACTTGTTGCAATTTATCCATTGCACAGCTTTGCGCCGCAACGAAAAACTTGTGAATACATCTCGCCTGGGTACACCGACGCCGGTGTTCGGCCCGAAGCCGAGTCCACTCCGCACAGAGCGGCGCCGCCGCCTTAGCAGCTTTGTCAACAGCATCATTGCCTTCAGCAAGAAGCCGAGCATGTGGATCGGTAATATTCGCTAAAACCTGGTGGGCTTTAACTGCGTGAGGGTTTGGTATCGAAGATACGCTATATGCTCACCTCACCGAGCTTGTTGTTGTTGTTGGGTATTGCCAATGTTGAACTCAAACTCGCACAGCAGTGACGCGAAGCGATCCCCTCTTTTGCTCTCGTCTGGCCGGACGAAGTGTCTTTGCAGTCGGGAATGGCTCAGTCCTCTACGTTGTCGAATAAGCAGTAAG
>CAJNDV010003213.1:56288-72836 GCA_905221635.1 Symbiodinium sp. CCMP2456
AGAGGCATCGAGGTCTGTTCGCATTAACCTTAAGGACTCTTATGGTACGACCCTCAGTTCGAGCCCGGTCGGCCTCTTCGTCCGAAAGCTTCCACAGGCCGCCATTTGGCATGAGCTCATAAGGCAGCTCGCGGAACTGGGCCCACGAGTCAACAAAATGCTGACAGTCAGAATAAACCGTTACATTAATATTGCCCGACCGGACCCCTTGAAGACCTGCCGAGAGCTCGGCCCTACGGACTGTTTGAGCCCCAGAGGGCTTGCCACTGACAGCCACCCCGGCCTCGCTGGTAGTGGCACGAGCCCGCTCAACCCAAAAGCACACGGACTCCTCGGCCAACCAGGCCGGCAACGACGGGCTTGCTGTCAAAGCTGTAAGCCCTGACATACACGGTGCTCATTCTGAGCCGTTGAGAGAAGGGGCACGAGCTCGGCACCCCCAATCCTACAGCTTCCCTGCCAGCATGGGCATGTTAGGTCCCAAGTCAGCGGCATCGTAATCAAGCCTACGGCGACGAGCTAGGGCTTTGAGCTGCTCCAACGTGTGGTCCCCTTCACCTTTGAAGTAGGCTGTGGTGTGATCTTCATGCATCCAGAGTGCACATCTCTTCTCCCGGGCCGTCCCAGCCCCAAAAAAGCACACGCATCCCAGTCTCAACTGTTATCCAGGACCGGCCAGTGTGACCCGGGACATCCCTTTCCTCCTTGGTCCGAATTAACTGAGCGCGGGTTTTGGCTTCGATGCATGGCGCCATTCCCCGCCAAGCTTGGCCTATACATCTTACGAAGCTCCGCTTGAAGGCTCTCAGCGGAAACCGCCACACCCGTACCCACAGGCAAGTCCTGAGCGCGCCGCAGCACCGCGCCGCCCCGGCCACCTGACCCTTTCCAGCGGGGGTCCGCGGCGCCGGCTCCGGCTCCGCAACTTGGAGTTCCGGGTCTCTTCAAGACACTCGTCTTCGGCAGGCTCAGCTGCCACTTCTTCTTCCTCATCATCTTCCTCCTCCTCTTCAGCTTCTGCATCAAAATCATCATACAGAAACTCCGTTGTCTCGCGCCATAGCTTAGTCTCCTGCTGAAGCGTAGTGGATCGCCCGTCCCTAATCTTGGTTGGGCGGGATCCTCTACCCGAACCCTTTCTCCATTTCAACCAAAACGAAAAGGCCAATGCGCTCGGGATACTCTACCGAGCCATCCTCTATGCACTTGCCCAGCAAATTCCACATGGTGGGAAATGCGGGCAGAACGCAGGACCGCATTCAACTAGAACGCGCCAAACGCGCGTTTGCGCGCGCAGGATCAACAGTTCCAGGAGTAGAATGATATCCTGATCATCATTATCATCATCATCATCATCATCATCGTCATCATCATCATAATCATCATCATGAGAGTAGCAGCAGCAACAGCAGCACATCAACAGCATCCATCATCATTATCGTCGTCATCATCATCATCGTCGTCATCGTGCAAAGCCGGAAGCTGAAAGCGGCGGCAAGCTGTTTCACTCAAAAAGCCAGGAGTTGTCCTTCCGAACTGATCAGGAGAACAGCCTATCTGCCCAGCACGAGCAGCTCGGTAAGTGGCCAAGGAAGTCAAAACGGTTGCCATGCCTGGCTCTCTTAGGAGCCGACGACTGGCTAGCACATCCATGTGCAACATACGTTGCGAGCTCCGTTCGAGCAGCCGCCGCATCTGGCGCTTGCCATGACCAATGGCAGACTCGCAAAGGTTATCGCCTGCTAAAACCTTTACACACTGTTTCGCAGGCGACCAGACTGCAGCCGGTTTTTTTTTCGCGGCAGCCTTGGAAAGAGCAAGCTGTTGCTTCGCAGAGAGCTCACTTTTCCGGAAACGTTTGACAGGAGAAAATTCGTCCAGGTGATGACGAGCGGTAGCCGCTGGGATGTTCAACTGTTTCCAAGCAGCGCTCAGGCCAGCACCTGCGTCGGAGCATGCCACAACTTCGTCCTTGACCAGATGCTTGTTCAGCTGGGGCCGTACTTCCCTGCAGCTTTCAGTGCCGCCAGGAGCTCCTCTCTTCTGTCGTTTGCTTCGAAGAGGCTTGAAAAGCACTTTCTTGCTGAAACGACCTGCCACGACCAGCATTCTTCCTTGCTGGATTTGCGTCTTCTTTGCGCGAATTTTCTTGCCCGAGCCACAGTGTCGTTTCCCATCCCGGCCTTCATTGTATTGAGCAGCAGAGGAACGCGTCACACCATGCTGGGCACCATCAGCCTGCGAGGTTTAGGGACCAGGCGGGGGTGTTGGGAGTGTGGGGTTCAAGGTTTAGGTTCACGAGTTCATGCTGGTGCTCAGGGGAGTGAGCCTCGCAGACAAGAAGAGCCTTTGCACACGCCAGCAGAGAAGGTCAGCGCGCACCTGCAGTTGACGAACATGGTTCGTCCAACAGCCCCCAGAGCATGAGGGAGGTGTTGTCCAAGATGGTAAGCCATCCTTGGAAGAGCTTGCGAAGACCTGTGCTGGCAAAGTAGACTCCTTCGTTGGCCCGCACATGCAGGAAGGTCTCCATGAGCATGCACTGGACCTGGCAGGCTTTTGCACGCCATTCACGAGAACGACCTTGTCCCTGAAAGCGACCCGCATGCTGTACCTGCACACAGCCGGCTTTTCCGCGGAAGTGAAAACAGCCGGTGTTTCGGTGTCACACATCTGCAAAGTAGCTAGGACGTCCGCAACTAGAGCCAAGAACTCCAGGTCCGAGTCCTCCTGGTCCAGCCCCAAGTGCCTCAGGAACCCGAAAACAGCCTGTGTAACCAGGAGCAAAGCCGGCACCTTGTGTTCTGACCAGTCTTGCAGTGTACTTGTGGAAAAGCAGCGAGTTGCCGATGCATGTACTTCCATGGCAAGACCCAGCACGCACCAAGGATCTGCGGGAAAAGCCATGGCCGTGAAGTAAGGGTACGGTCTCGGAACTACGAAGGAGCAAGACGCGGCTGCATGTGTCGAGTCACCGTCAAAGGCCAAAGGACTACCCCCAAAACCCTAAACCCTAAACCCTAAACCCGTATACCCTAAACTCCCAAACCCCAAACCCGAAAACCCTGAAGCTGAAAACCCTAAGCCTAAATCCCAAAGCCTTAAAAACCCTAATCCCAGAACCTACATTTCGCAACCCTAAACCCCTAAGCAGAAAAGCGAGAGAACCTCCACGAGCTCGCCGCGCAAAAGCACAGATTGCTGATCTTGCATCTCCGCATAAGCCAGAGCGAGACGAAGTACCTCGTACCAACGAAAGAGCTGAGTGCGTCCGACGACCTCGTCCTGGCAGGGCAGGGTGGGCCACAGGCAATATGTATGGGAAGGTCTACTGAGGTTAAACTCCGGTCCTTGTCATACAGAATTTGGACCATTGAATCCAGAGGGACTTTGCATCCGACGAGGTTGGCGAAGTCCAAAAAGGTGACCAAGCCAAGGAAGCGTGTCGTAGCTGTCTGCGATGTCTGCCGGGCAGGCGGCAGTCGGCACATTGCAGTATGTCGCCAGCCTCTCCACCGCCTGAGGAGCTGCTAGCAGCTGTCGACATCCCTCCTCCGCACTCCCAGCAGCAAATGCCGTGAACTGTGCGCGGCAAGCAGCCGTGCTGACCCAGGACGGCCTTGGCCTTCTTGTCGGACAGGCGAAGTAACTCTTTGTATGTCCAAGGCTGTCGCAAAAGCCGAAGAGGCGGCGAAGTCGAGTGCGACTGAGTGCTGGCATGTAAACCCAAAGACACATGCACTTGATTCACTTTCCTAGCAGCTCCCCTGTCCTTCTTGATTTTGCCTCCAGGTTTTGGTTTTGCGGGTGCTCCGAATTTTCGGGCCCGAAGTTTCACCATGATCGCCGGCAATCTGGACCTCTAAGTTTCGAGCATGCACCACTGACAGAAGAACATCTCGGAAGCAAAAGGCTTGAGGGGTTAGGGGTGAAGTTTTAAGGTCTGGGGCGCAGGGTGCAGACGACAGAAAGCAAAAGCTCAACGTGTGAGCATGCTGCCTTTGCACGAGCCCCGAAAAGAACGACGTCGCAAGAGCAGCAGATCAGGTGCCTGCTGCGACCCTTCCGCAGAACACCTTGTTACAAAAGATGTTGTCTGTGTGCGAGAATCCCCATTGAGCAACAACTTTAAGAAAAGATGTTGCAGCTTGAAAGCCAGGAAAGTGACTAAGTGACCAAGTGTCACTTGGAACTGGACTTGTTGCGAAACAAGGAAAACCGAACATCCTGCGCATATCTCTTGATGTACTCGGAGCACTCGTGGATGCGAGCTGTCGGTAGGTCCGTACTGTAGAAGCATTTCCGACCACGCCAGAATTGGCTGCACAAGAGTCTGACTTGGTTGGCATGTCTGAGGCATGTGCTTTCAAAAAAGAACAAACCAAAGACTAGGGTGTAGGGCTTATGAGTTTAGAAGCGGTAGCATGTTTAAGGTATCGAGGGTTTGGATATGAGAAATGGAGGGCCTAGGGTTTTATAACTACGGGTTGAAAGGTCGGGGCGTAAAACTACGGGTTCAAAGGTTGAGATAGCAGGGAGTGAGGGTTTGGCTCTAAGGTTAAATGAATTCCGGACGGAGCACTCTCCCGTCTGGAAGAAATGCGGCTGGAGCGAGTAGCCACAGCGAGGACAGGAACCCCATTTCGTGCCACCACGAGGAGTTCGCTCACGGTTCGCTGCTGCATTTGCCAAAGCATGCGGATTCCAGGAGACGGGAGTCTCAGCAGCAGCAGGGCTGGTAGAAGACGAAAAAGCTGTTGAGGTCACTGCATCGTCCTCGCACAAGTCAACAATGTCGTGGGAAAGGTCCACAACATCGTTCGTGTAGGCCTGCAGCGCACGTAGCTGCCGCAAACGCCACTGAGGGTCGGCCATCTCTGGAAGGTCCATGGCGAGCACAGGCCAGAGTACAGTCAGACTAGAAACATGCTCATGCTCATATGCTGACTGCTGAATGGGCATGAAAAGTGCCCTGTGCCCTAAACCCTGCGCGGGCCGAGGCGTTTGAGGATAGCATTGCATGCGAAGCCCATGAAAGCATGCGCCTGCCGTTGTTTGCAGCTAGCCTCAAAAGCTGCGCTGTTGCGCGCGAACGTGTGTTCGGTGGGAAGAACCACGGCCTGGTGGCGCAGGTGCGCATCTACCCAGGCCACGTCAAAAGCCAAGTGGCACAGGACTACCGCGCCAATTAGGCAAACGCCCTGAGGTACGGTTTCCCAGAACAGCCCCCAACTGTGAAGGCACAAAGTGCCGAGAGTTGTTTAAGAGCAATCGTAGGCACTCCTTTTTGCGTGCCTCGCAGAACGATCCTCGGCGATGACAGGCCGAACAGTCCCTACGGGCAATGCTGCGCACCACAGGCGCCACAGGCTGCAGGCTGTGTTACAGCGACCTACGACGTTACTGCCGTGCTCACTTGAGCCAACATGGTAACGAATTCAGACATCATGCATAAAACGCACAGCACATGGCCCTACAGCCTATGTACAGTCACAGTAGATCAGCAAGTCATACGTCCATAGAAGGTGACAGAAACAATGATAAGTAAATAGACAGGGAGGTAGAATAAACAGATATGTAGGCAGATAATAAAAACATAAGTGGGTAAGGAGGAACTCCCTATATCAGTTCTGACTGCTTTCCGTCACAGTGTCGGGGTGCTGTCCCTCCAAAGAGGTCAGCGCAAGGTCAGCACTCCCCGAAACTTGACATAGCTGCAATCAGAACACTGTGCCTAAGGTAAGTACATAAGTAGACAGCTGGGTAGATAGTAAGTAGCTAAGTAAGCAGGCAAAAAAAGAGTAGGTAGCTAGATATAGATGATATAGGTAACTAGGCAAGTACGTCGGCAGATTCAGTAGACAAACTGAGGCCCGATCTGCTTTCATAATCTTGGGGCTCTGTATGACCTCACCTCGACTTCAATTTGAGAGGACGACGCCCGTGCGGCGGACCCTGAAAACTGGGGTGGGTGCACTTCGCCAGTTCGAGCTCAGCGCGCTCCGGCTTCGAGGCAGCTCCATAGATGCACGGAACCGACCCGGAGCCGCCGCCCTGCAAAGCGCCTCAGCCGAAATGCCCCTGCGCGGTGAGTCTGACACTGCGGTGACCACCGCATTCCTGACAGGAGGGGACCCGGCCCTCGGCGAAAGATGGGGCACTCGCGCCAGGCCTCTCCATTTGCTCCGGCCTGGTGGCGACTTCTGCAAACGACGCCAACTGGCTCTTGCAGGCCTCTCGTGTGGCACTGGCCAACATCCGCAACGACTGAACTCCTGGCAGGCACTCCGACATGGCTTTGATTTTCCACGCCAGGTCTCCTCTCCTCGCTTGGGTCAGGGTCGGTGTCCATAGAAGGACCCTCCAGCACGGCCAAACCTGGGAAGGCTTCGCATGGCTTCGCCATGACATACCCTCTAATGCCCTAGCACTTGCCGTGAGTTCAGTTCGCTTCAGCAGGCCTGCAAGCACACCCAGGCAGGACGAGCTGCGACCTGTCGAAACTCGTCAGACCCTTCCCGTCCTCCCGTGCTCCCGTCCTGTCTGCGTGGCTCAAAACGCGGACCTCGAGGCAAAGCTGCGCAGCTTATCGGAAACCGAAGAAACTTGAGCCGCAAAGGTTCATTGCCACTCACGGGACGGCTGATTTCAGTACTCCCGGTATGAGCCAGAGCCTTCGGTAGAAACTTATTTTCGAGCTGCTCGGCGTTCGTCGCGCAGGAGCTGAAGCAGTGAGCAGGGTTCGTCCAGCGTTGGCTGAAATTTCAGGGAGTTCATGAGGGTGTCATTTCACGGTTCAGCGCGAATTATCCCCACTCACTGCCGCAGCCAACCCACTCTGCCTGGCCACCTCCTGTCCACTCTGCAGCCCAGTCTCCCTCCGAGATGCCGCAACCCGAACATCCGGCTGCACAGCCGGCCCCGCAGCCAGTTCCACCACCGTAGCCGACGCATCCACAGCCACCACCGCAGCCGGCACAGGCACAGGGACCAGCACTGCAGCCGCATGCGCCAGCTCCAAACCCCCAGGCAGAGGCAGAGCCCCAGTCGTTCCAATCGTCGTGTCCCCAAGCTCCGCCCTTACCCTCGCTAAAAAAGCCTTTGCCTTTGTTCAGGTCGCCCTTCCAGTCTCCTTTGCCCATTGGCCTCGCCGTCAAGGTATGCACGTCGCTACGTCACGACTACGTCACGACTACACTGACTACACATCGCAGGCTCACCACGCTAGGACCGCTAGGATCAAGGCACGGGGACGGGTGGCCGAGGTGGCACTGGAGGACGCGGCGGCGACACCTCAAGGCGCCGCCGTCACTTCGTGTGAACTGGCATTGGGCTTTTTGTCTGGCGCCGAAGGCCTGCACCGGCACCGGCCCCAAAGCGCCAGCAGGCCTAGGAGGCGCCTGCCAGCGGACACAGGGCACACGACAATCGGGCTCGCCCCTCGTCCCATTGAGGGAGGCGCCGAAGGGCCGAGGCCGAGGCCCCTGAAAAGATCACTACAGTACGTCAGTACGCTGCACGTCGCCACGTCGCTACATGTCGCTACGTTCCGCCCTCCTTCCGTGCTTGGCATCTGACTGAGAGGGCATCCGTCCTCTTAGCTCGCGCTCGCCATGTGCAAAGTGGCATGCGGAGCCTTGAAGCGAACAAAAAGGCTGGCCCAGGCGATGTTGAAGGCGATGCCAAGCTCAAAAGAAGGGGCCGGAGCCGAAATTGCAGTTGCCTTGCTCCCAGCGTTTGCAGAACCTTGCCAGATCGCGACAATCCAAGAAGCAAAGTTAACTCACAGAGATGCTCGGAAGCTTGCGAGGTTTTGTACAAGTGAGCCTTGTCGGGCTTCAGACCTCAGGTCCGACGTCCATGCGACCGCGCTAGGCAAACAGCTCCCTTGATCGAGCCTGGAGGAATCAAACCCAAAACATCGGGAGGGTGCGCACCAGGAGGTATGAGGTCTTCCTGCCGAACGTCCGAGGTATCCTAGAGCTCAGCATCCACGCCACGGCCTCCTGGCGCCGCCTTTCTTGTTCAGCTTCTTCAGCTGCCTTTCTAGCCTGGACGATCCATCAGCAGCTTGGGCTCGTGAAGTTCCAACTGATGTTCTCGCCTCTTCAGCCTCTTTCCGGGCTTTGGCCTCTTCCTCCTCACGCTTCCGATGCGTTTCCTACAGGAACACGGCCGGAGGATCGATTGGGGCTGCGGAGAAGCTTTCTGCAGGAGCGTGGTTTCACAGATGTCCTGGCAAGGACTTCTAAACTCCTCGCCGGA
The DNA here is from genome assembly GCA_905221635.1 of Symbiodinium sp. CCMP2456. Taxonomy (NCBI): domain Eukaryota; class Dinophyceae; order Suessiales; family Symbiodiniaceae; genus Symbiodinium; species Symbiodinium sp. CCMP2456. The sequence continues at coordinate 64,554 of CAJNDV010003213.1, forward strand.
CCGGGGAAACGAATGACCCGAGCCCGAGAAGCAAGATCCTTTCTCTTACAACGAAACCCTGGAGAGCAAGAAGACGAGCACAAATGACGGGAAGCCACCGCGAGTCGGACTTGCAAGGGAAGGGTCCCAACTTCAGGAGGCCGGTCCAAGACGGATGACCATTCATGCGAGGGTTCATCAAAGCCTATCCCTGCCCAAGCGAACAATCGACGAGCAGAGGGAAGAACATAGCACCTGAACACAACCCAGCTGAGCACAGTCTCACAAAACGTATAGACAACGTACTCAATTCCGAGTCTTTTACACTGCTCAAGCAGCCCTCTGGCCCCCTGGCCTCTTCGGCTTCCCTTCGTCTTCTGTCTTCCTCTCTTGCGATTCTTTCCTCAAGAGTCATCTGCGAAGTGCGGGTGGGGTGGCAGCAGTGAAGAGTCGTTCAAAAGCCTTGTTGAAAATTGCGGGTTCCCGATACGAGACATTTGCAGCAGTACAAGCCCGCCTGCTCGTCTCTCTCCATCTGCTCACGCTTCTCCTCAGAACGAATACTAGGTGCCTCTTCTGGAAAGTGTACACTCCTCGCCAACTCAGCAGCAATCTGGGCTTCGCAAGCCCGATTGCGTCCTCCTCCGCAAGTGTCTCTTTCCATTTCTCTAACTCCTCCACGGTGATCTGCTCAGCCTTCCAGGGCGCTCGGAGACTGTCAAGAGTGTCGTTCCATACACAGGGGGAAAGGGCACGGCCCGCGACAAGCTACGAACAGCGCATGGGGCGACGCGACCTCGCCATCGCTCTCCTCGCTGAGCTCCTCCTGCCTTTCACGTTTTGGATTGAAAAGATCGGCCTAGCAAAGGAAGAGTGTCTCTTTGGTCCAAGTCTCCACTTGCGCTTCTTGGTCGATGCGGTGCTCTTCCTGGCAAGCCGGCACAGCTGGCTTCAGAGGAGGCATGCAAGCAAAACACAAAGCGCAGCAAAGCGAGCAGGCAATGCTTGGAAGCGGAGGCGCTTGGTTTGGAGGCTGCGTCCCCTTTGGGTTTGCGGCCCAGCCTAGGCAGAAAAGGAACCAGAAGGGCAAGAAGCGCCTTGCCCAAAGACATCCAAAGACCAAAAGGCAGAGGAGCATGGCACATGGCCCATGCGCGCGGCTGGGGGCATTGACAGCTGGCTCATTGAGAGGCTCTCTTGAGAGGACTCTCTGAGCGGGCGGCGGAAGTAACAATTCGGAACGCAGCAGCTTCATCAAAGGTCAATGCAGCGACTCATCCGCGTGTTGGTTATCAAATCAATTTTGTGTCCAGCTTCCTATACAAGTCAGGGCGTGCCACATGCTGCAGTCGTATTCGTGCACTGAAGCACATCTTTTGCTGTGCGCAGCCTGGCATCCAGCTCCAGCTCCAGTTCGTCACAGCTAGCCCGGAAGCCATTGTCTGTCAAGGAGCGCTGCACGACAGCAGGGCCGAATGAGCGGCGCAGCCTGGACTCTTCGCCGGAGACCGCTGGAGCTGGAGGTGCCGCGAAGGACTTCGGAGTCCAGAAATCATCCTCCGCTTGCTGACAGCGCTCCAACATCCTCGGTCCAAGGCCTCAGACACGAAAGGCCAAAGCGGCGAAACTGCCCTGTGCGCCGCTCAGAGGCTGCGACAAGCTCTGGCATGCGCCTCTCCGAGAAGCCCCTGCAAGCACAACCGACCCGCCATGTGGTGATCATACGGCTCCCTTGACCTTCTTGCCTTTTCAATCATGTGCAAGTGAAATGCCCATGCGACAGCTCCCATGCAGCCCGAGTCTCCTCTCGCCCTTGCTTCGACGAGAACCCTTCATGCTGCCAAGAATGTGTCGTACGACGTTGGCTACAGGGCACAACGACCCGAGCCTGTACTGTAAAAGCCCTGTCGCAGGCATTTCACAACGGTGGGGATACGACTGCAACCAACACAAACTGTGGCACAGAGCCGGTGTCCTCCATTTTCTTCTGGCCAGAGCACTCATAAGTACCGGCCCTGGAACTGAAGGTTTCGGCCAGTCAAATTGAGGGGAGGGTGCCTACAGCAAAGCACGGCTGTTTAGCTCTGGCTGTAGAACCGAAGCATGCCACGGCCACAGCATGCCGAAAAACCGCGTCTGTGGCGGCACCTCCAGCGCTCGCAGGCGATGGGCGCAAAGGTCTCTGAGCACCGGCAGCAGACGCTCCGATTCCCAGGGACCGCCGTGCGCGCCTCGAGAAGCTCCAAAGAAAGCACACGCCGTTTTTGTTGAGCGCGCTTGCTTTTGGTCGGTTTTTGTGCCCCTGGCACCCCCCTGCCTTGGTCGCCTCGGTCCACGAGATCTCCCCGAAGGGCCTTGAGGTGCTCTCGCTGCAGCTCGGCCAGATCTTCCCTCACAAGCTGCTCGTCTGCATAGCCTGGGACCACCCGGAACCCACATCAGCACCGCACACCGCAGAACTCCAACTGAGGAGCTCTGTACAGCAGTTTCAAAGTCGTCGGCGAGCCAGTTGCCTGGTATGGCATATCTGAATTGTGTTGCAGGTTTCATTGCCACGACCATGGCCTCCTAAACCCTTTGCTGCCCGCTCGGTGACAGATCGGAGGCTGTGCTGAAGAAGCAAAGGCTGATCCAGCACCTGCGCGTGGTGCAAAAACGTCTTCTGCAGTTTAGACGAACTTGCAGGCAGCCATAGTACTGTATTACAAGCAGCCAAGGTACTTCCGAAAGGTCCGAACCCTCCTCTGCATTGCATCGGCTGGCAGAGCCGTCCGTCTCGCGCACGGTTGCAGCCGCTTCGGCGTAAACCTGAGGTTCAGTCATTATTTCGGCATGCGACAGCATGTTACCAAACGGCCCAGAAATGGGTTCGGAGCCGTTTTGCAGTCCTCACGTAGGTCCCGTAAAGCCTTCACAATGTCGGCCCGGTTGGCATGCGGAGACCTCCGACAAACAGAAGCTAGGAGCGAATACCGAGTACCTGCAAGCCCCAGAACCTCAGCCAGATCCAGGCCACCACAGCCAAGGTGCCTGGAAGTGTCTGAGCCGTGCCGAGACGTCAGACTTTCACGTGAGACCATGCGAAACTCGCAGGGAGATCGGTTTGCTTCGGCTCTTCAACTGCGCATGACGGGACCCTACGACCGGGAGGTAAAGCAACGCAAATATGAAATTGCCTCGCGGTTCGATGCAGTTGGCCGGGACAGCGGCACAGCACAGCTTACAAGTAGAACAAAATCCGAAGTGGCGCCAAAGTGCTGTCCTTGTCTAAGTATGTGCTGCACAATGTCCAGCCTGCTGCTGTCAAGCATGCCGCAGCAGCAGCCCACGATGATGAATGCATGGAGTACGTTCAAGCCGGTTCCACCCCGCCACGCCCGCTATGCATTCTAGATACTCTGCCGGACGGCTGTCGAAGGGCTCAAATTGCTCTTGAAATGAAGGGATGACACTGTCATGTTCTCACAGATCCTACTGCATCCGTCATGGTGTATGCTGCTTGAGAGCCAGTGAGAGAGTCAACGTTTCGGGCGCGTGTGGCAAATGAATAGACTGTGCAGGCCACTCCCGCCTTCACACATGGAATGCTTGCGAAGCCTGCCCTCAACGCCTATCCCAAAAAGGGCCTGCTGCACTGCGAGTGCCATCAGTGCCACGCCTCGCCATCTTTCCGCTTCACGTGCTGGGTGGCACCTGCTGGCCTGCTTTGGGTGGCTGTACCGTCGTCCGCTTCGGGATGGCATCCGGGCGGAGAAGACACGTTTGCTTCCTCCGGAGAACTCGGAGACTTCGGAGAAGATTTCAATGATCGTTTTGGTTCTGGCCCATTGTGCTACGACCCCAAACGATCCCAAACGCCTCATGTCGGCCTAGGCCTCAGGAAATGTCCTGAGACGACGTGCCTTGAAAAGGCAGCTCGTTTGCGGACGGCTCTGCCATCAATCCAACCCTTGGTAACAAGCATTGTAAAGGCCGGAGTTGGCAAGGATGTCCGGTGATGGTCGTCCTCGCATAGCATGGGATTTTCCAAACTTTTTCCCCGCCATGTCCACGCTCGTCATGCCGCGAGATGTGCCTGCAGGTGGGGCTAAGAGCTGTCACGCATGCCGGCGCCCTCCCACCTGGCGGTACGAGGGCGTGTTCCAGCCGGGGATGATCACCACCGCGGACACCTGCAAGGCCCAACCGCACTGGGATACCCGCAAACAGGAAGCGCAGCCGGACAGATCATGCGTGGATGCTCAAGGACTTTAAGGCTTCAGTGAAAGAGATCAATGCACAGATACGCGGATCGGTGCCCACATAAACTGCTGGCCTGCGTGTGGGTACATGAGAGGAATACTCCCACATTTATGCACATACACACGCACAGGTCGTGTGGTGTGTGTGTGTGTGAACTTCCTTCACACATGGGAAAAGAGGGTCACTCCAAAATTTGTCCGCTGTTGCGCACTGCACGGGGCCAGGCCTGTCTTGGATACCTGTGACAACGAAGCACTCCAAGACAGGGAATGGGTGGCTTGATCAAGCACCTGTGCCTGCAAAGTGATGAGGAACGCAAACAGCATCTAGCATTGTCCCTGTACATTGACTATCCTCGCAGTTGTTTCTGGAACAGTTTGGCGCAGCCGCGGCTTGTGTGAAACAACAACCCCGCATCTCCCCTCTTCTGAGACTCATAATCAGCGGCTTTCCGTGGTGGCCCTGCGGGATGGCTGGCCAGGAGCCAAACACCAGGCTGATTCTTTGGCCTGCTGGGCTGACACTCCCACCCACCTGTTCTATACCGGCTATCCGGAACTAATACGGGTAAGGGCATGTGCGGATGGCGTCATGAGCACCTGACATGAGGGCATGTGAAGTAACGGTGCATTTAGTGCAAATGCAGGTGCGCAGGGTTACCTCCGTTCCTTATTATTACGCTTCTTTTCTCGGGGAATGCGAGGGCATGTGAGTCTGACATGGGTGCAGGTGCAATCATTTGCATCTAATGCTTCGCTCCTCCGGGAGCCAGATACTTCGGCATCTTTCGATGTCTCCCCAACAGACCAACACCGGTCCAGCTGCCTTGTTTACACGGGACACTGCTCTCTTGTTTGATTCTGTGGCGGCGGCGAGCTGACATGCACCCTTCTTTCTGGGTACCAGATTGCTCAGTAGATGCAACCGACGACCGCAGTCTGTGCAAGTAGTTGCTGTGGTGTAACTACGGCTTGGTCTGGTGCTGTTTGGGTGAGCGATTGTGCTGGCTGTGCTGGTGTCATGTTGCTTGGTGGTGGTCCAGCGGTCGTTGCTTGTGGTGGTTGTGGTGCTGTCCGGCTGGTGCAGTGTTGGTCGGTGGTGGTCCAGTGGAGGATTGTGTTGTGGTACCAGCTGTGGTTGTGGTGTAGAGTATATTGTGTTGACTGGGTTGACAGCATATGCTGCATTAATCTGACATTGTCATCTACCGTGGCCGGTTGTGATGCTGGGTGTGGCTGTGATATTGCATGTGCTTAAATGGGCGTGGAACTTGTATTTGGGGTTGCTGTTGCAGTTGCATCACGCTGATGCCGGGCGTGGTGCTACTTGTGGTGGTGGTGGTAGCACGCTGTTCGGATCTGGCTGCGTAAATGAATGCTGAGATTGCAGCGGACCTTTTGGCTGCACTTGGTGGCAACTGCACGTATGTTGGCATCCAATATCCCCACACCAGAGACAAAGCCCGCCACATCACAACCACACCGACGAATTGATTTATTAAGCTGCAGCGGACGACGCCCGACATGCAAACAGCTACAACATTGGCAGAAGACGTCGACACCAACAGATCAGACTCCACAGCCACAGCCCATCCACCAGCTGGACTGCAAGTCCTGCACCACAGTCCATCACCTTAGGCAGCTATACATCTCTCAGACAGGAGAGTGATAACCCTTGCGGAACTATCGAGCACGGTCACCTACCACCGGGGGGCAGACGACGATTCCCACCCCGGCCATCCCCACCACCAAGTCAACACGAAACACCTCGGACGAGCAGCAGCCTCGACGAACGTCACTATCCAAGGACAAACGGACAGACCGGCGGCCGCCCCAGAACCTCGTCACACAGGCAACAAGACAAAGTCAGACCACACGCGGTGGATATTGTCGAGCGCAACCAGCTGGCACAGACACTCCTTGACATTGCTGACAACACAAGCATAAAGATCAAAGATATATCTGAGCTCGCAGATGCAATATGTGCATCCGGCACACGCGAGGCATGTCTAGAGCTCCACGCCACTGTTTTGGACATTTCAGACGGACTGCACACCATCTTGTATGTGCCTTGGAAGGGTGACGAACGCATCCGTTGGATATTCAGCATCCACACCACCGGGACCTACACGGAACTAACGCTGCCACGGCGCAGACATGCAATCCACATTCGGCCCTTTGGGCTTTTTGTTGGAGGACCTGGTCCGACCTACGAGCATCCAACACACATTTTCAGCAGGCAGCGCTGGCATTCCAGCGACAGTCATCTACGGATCAGCCACACCCGGCAAACTCAGTGAAAGCACACTCCATGTTGTGGCAGGCAGCGCCACGTGCCCGTGCAAGGGACAACAGGGCGCGCTGATTTTCGGAGTGATTAAGTCTCTCTGTCAACATTACAAGATTGACTATAGAGATTCGTGGCGCGAAGCCTTCATCGCGGGCCAAAAAGGCATCGCATGCAACCCAGAAAGATGGGGATAGCGCGCCGGGCACTTTGCTATTACATGTGTTGGATTGGTGGCATAAAGTCAATGCGAAACCAAATTCTGTTGCACTAAGTTATTGGTATCATGGTGATTCGTGGGCTGCATCTTCCACTACATCTGCTACCCTGCGGTGACGTCTCCGCCCCGTAGCAAGCACATTTTGGTCTGGGAACAACAATATCAACATGCAGCGGCCGACTTGGCAATGTCGGTACCATACATCGAGATGTCGTACGCTTTCCATTCCACATGTTGCTGAGATTTCCATTGTACACCGCGTGTGATTTCGACTCTGACTCAGAATTTAACAATTACCACGTAGACCCGAGAAACAACACCACAATTAGCCAGCAAGGTCAGCCACCACACAACAGGTAGAACATGACACCACCCAGGGACCTGATGGGTACGGCCATCAACAATGTGCGCCAACATTCGGCACCACCACCACCACCACCGCCACAGACACAACCAGCCCAACTTCATACTACGACGCCCCCTCGTCCACCGGCACACCATCAGGCTTCCCGCCAATGCCTATAGCCACAGCACCACTTGCGGCCTTCTTGCATCACGGATGGTCTTCTTACTGGCTCCGTTACGCTGCCACGGCAACGACCTACACATCACAGGCAGCAAGTACACGAATTATGCGGTATATTTGTTACCGAGCTGCTCGCCATGTTACGCAACAAGCGACTTGATCTCGACCAAGTCGCAGCGGCATACTGCTGGGAGCAACAGCTCAACGTGGCCAAGAGCCCGCTATGACGCAACTCGTCAAAAGAACTGGTCAGCTACACGCAAAAACTACAAGACAACTACAGTAACTACAATGGCGCATCAACCCACCCCCCCACAAACAAGACAGCAAACAGGCAAAACAACGGCATCAAGCAACCACGCAGAAAGCGAGGGTGCGGCAGAAACCGAAAACCCCTCGTCAGAATCCAGCCAACCAAGTGGATCTACTGACGTCCACGCAGCTCACCGCGTCAGTGGCTTAGAGGCCAGGTCGGCAAATGCACAAAACTCCTTGGCTCCATAGGCAGCCGGCGTAGGATCCGGAATCCAAGCTGCCAGCAGCACCTCTGCTGCCGCTGTTTGGCTTGCAGTAATTAGGCCAGTGCAAAGGCGGGGCTCTCCTCTTCAAATATCTAACACCAGCTGCAGCAACTCCATCCTCCGCAGGCTCCGAAAATGTCGACGTAATCCTCAATATTGACCCCGCCAGCGCTTGACCAAATTTTCACCGGAACTCTCCTGCGTGATCTGACTGCACTCTCACAACCGGGTATCCGAGGGCCTTGATCTCCGTCACCATCTGCTGGAGGGAAAGCAAAGTGTAGATTGCCTTCTTGCCATTCACTGGCACACAGAAGTACGGGGTCTCGGTCTTGAAAGGCTCCTTTGATCGTAGCCTTCAGTTTTTCCCATTCCTCTTTGTCCTTTCGCAACTCGTCGCCGCTGTAGTCCCGGATCTCCTCCCCAAACACAGAGCCTCTTCCGGGCCCGTTCTTCCGCTTACACTAGTCCGTTACGATCGGCGCGGTTAATGGCAGAAAGCATGCGGA
>CAJNDV010003213.1:87158-99852 GCA_905221635.1 Symbiodinium sp. CCMP2456
AATGCAGGTTTTCCTCTTAAAATAAACAGAAACTGGAATATTTCCTAGTAAAATACAGAACTAGGCCCCAAACCCTTAAAAAAAAGAATTCCTTTCAAAAGAAAAAAAGAACTCCAAAAAGAAATGCACCTCCAAATAAAATAGCCTTTGAACCTACAGAAGCCACAACGCGGCACCTGCAGGAAGCCGGAGGGCTGGCGAAGTCCTGCCAAAGCCAAGTCCAGGAGGGGACGGGATACTTGCAGACGGAGCCCTTCGTTCAAAACCATGAACAGAAGACTTAGCTGGCACTAAAGAAAGCCTCGGCACCACACGGTTTTGCTTCGGCAAACGCAAGCAAAGGGAACAGATTATCAAAGAGGATGAACAGATATGAAAAGACTGCGGGTGTGGCAATGCCCAGCCCCGGCTCTGTTAGGCGGAGGAAAGACTGCGCTGCTCAGGCTTTGCACGCATCGAGGGTTGCGACAGCAATCTGGTAGCTTGGCCCGTGGCTCGCCCCTTTGCTCACTGCATTTATGGACTGAGGGAGTGGTGGATCTGCCCCACCGCAGGAGGCACTCGTTGATATGCTGGAACAGAGATCTCCACAGCAAGTTGGGAGAGAAACCGCTCAAGATGGAAACGGCAAAAAGTAAGCTCAACGAAAGAGAATCAACGTTTGCCTGGTTGGCGTGATCGGGCACGTGCAGAGATGAAGGGAAAGCGAGGGAGCGTTGTAATCCCGGCCGTGATCAGAGGCGTTAACCCTGCGTATTGTTATTCTGCAACTCCATGTGCAACGTATGATTCTGCGGTGCACATTGGCGACATTAAACTTTACGGCTACGGCGACGGGGCACCAGCAATCTCGGGAGCGGAAGAGGCCGGTGACACTGCGGTCAGGGCCAACAGCAGGATGTTCGGCTGATGCAGGAAGCATGACAGCCTCCTCACCGGCAGGTCTGCAAGAGCCGCTGGTCTTCGAGGCGACGGATCTCATTGCTGAGTCGCGGCCCCATGCCCGGGAAGTCCGGCGCCAAACCGTCAAGATGGTGCAGGGTCACCAAGGGCTTCTCGGTAATAAGTAATGAATGCCTCTTTTTCCTACAGCAAAGCTCCGCCTCGCCATTGGCAGTCCACATCCGGCTCCTCCTTTTCGTCGCCTGCCAGGGGCACCGGAGCCTGCAAGGTGGCGTCCAGGATCCATCTCAGCCAGCTTCTCGTTGGGCGGCACTGCCTCAACATAGCCGAAGAAGAGGCGGCGACCCCACCACTTCATCCGGAAGACTGGGAACAACGAGAAGCAAGAAAGAAGCTCTTCGTCACAGGACCCTAAGATCTTGAGCCATAAAACATCTCCTGGCACAACACATGCAGTCGAAAGCTCCCAGCAAGCGGCAACTCCTTCCGGAGCTCCGCGACGTAGGCGGCGTCTGTGGTGTATTGCTGGTAGGGCATTGGTGGAACGATTTCCTCAGGCAGCAGGATGAACCAGAGAGGGTGCGACTCTGCGACCTCAAAAGACTTCTCTGCCGAGCGGCGCCGAGAGCCCAGAGAGTGGCAGCATCAGGGAGGGCGCGGCGGATACTGGCGATGCAGCCGGGCTTGCAAGGCTGGCGCCACGGCTGGCGCCACGGCTGGCGCCGGGCCTTGCATCCGCAAACGCAAACGGAAAGCCGCAAACGGCCAGGACCGGCCAGCCAAGCACCAGGCGAGAGCCGCGAGTCTGTGTCCGCGAGCTTGGGCTGTGAGCTCGGCGACCACGACACGGCGCCGACTGCGCCTCCGTCCCGTCCCTGGAACCGCCCCTAGGCCCCCTTGGCCCCTTGGCCCTTGGCCTGCCGAGAGTCCCCGAAGCTCCTTCTTGGCCTTGGCTTCAGGTTCTCTAAGTTGGCAACATCCCCGACTCTCGCCACTCTCGCCTCGTGGGAGGAATCCTTTGTGTCGCCAGCGCCTGCCATCTTCCTTGGTGCAACAACCTCACAGAAACCTTGCAAACCAAAACGACCAGGGGTCTTCACATTGAAGTGTCACAGGAGGCTTGAAACAGGTGAGGCTGAAGCAAACGGTTATTTCAATTCTGGCGGGGCACTGCTGAACGTCGCATAGCTCCTTTGCCTAGAAATACCAAGGTTGAGACAAACATGAGCTGCATTGCTGCATTCATCTCGTACCTTCGCGATGAGCTCATACTGTGCTTGCCTCAGGCTGTGCTAGTTGACGTCGACGCCGACTCCCAAAAATCTCCAAGTAGTCCAAAGGGCTTCCGCTTCGAAAGCTCCTCTGCCAGCTGCTGCTGCAGCTCCAGAACGGCCTCCGCCCCACGACGACATCTTCCGCCAGCTTCAAGCTTCAGTCAGTCCCCGACATTCCCCCACCGAAAAGCCTCGCTGTTTCCCTTGGCGACGCGGCTCTTCCGCTCCCTCGGCTCACGTCCCATCTCGACACCTCCCTAAAACTACTTCGATTTGCTCAGGCACCCGCTGCTCCTTCAAATGATCCTCACAGCGACAGGACAAGCACAGAAGCGAACTGCAATACACGGCCGTCATCACGCAGCCGGAGGTCTCCTGCAACAGCTCGACGCGGCTTTGCAGCCTCACATCTCGCGATGCGCGAAATTGCTGCACAACCAGGCCACAGGGCCTTGTGACGACAGCCTCCATCATCTCGATCTTCTGGTCCTGACATGTCGTGCGTCTTCATGCTTTCAAGAGCTACACAGCTACGGAACTTCCGGAGTCCTTTTGGAGGGAACGCTGCCTTTCAGATGCAAGCTCTTCCTGGTTGCGGGCATCGCGGGTGCCAGAACGGGATTCGCAGTCTTCCCTGCGCCTCGAGTTTTGCCACCTGCTCCTTCCACAGACAAGTCTTGCAGTCACAAAGAAAGCACTCGGACGTCAGCTATGAATTGGCTCAAGCCGTGCCCGGCGTGGCTCATAAACGAGTGCGGGCCGTCACTATGGGTGCCTTCGGGCTGTCGACAGATGGCAGAAACTTTGCAGAGAGCAAGGAAAAACACCAACAAGGGAGTGCAGGGATCCCTGAAAGCTACACCGGTCCCTATGATTAACATAGTCATGTTTCTAATTCCTGGTAGAAAAACTTGAGCACCTGTTCATCCGAGCATAGATTCCAAGTATATGCAAGCCAGCTGAGCGCACAGTCAGGTCAGACGACGTGGTACGGGCAAGGAAAGTCAGGAGGGGGTGGCAGAGCTTGATGCAGCAGCATGGGAAGCAGTTGAGCACGGCAGAGCAGGTTGCCCTTAGGCAGGGTTGTTACACACAAGGGCGCTTTCGTCATCTCGAGTCTGCTTGAACCACATCGTTGTTTTACGCTACCATCAAGCACCTGGATCTGTTCTTCCCACAGCATGCTCTGGAAACTGGAGATTGTGACAGAGAAAGGACAGATCCCGTAGATACAAAGTTCCCTTCATGATCCTCACCAAGTAAGGTACCCGGCCCGAGCACCATGAAGTGCTGAAGAAGGTGAAAACCAAAGACAAATCAACGCAAACGATGTCTGATGGCCAGTGCAAGACACCACGTGAAACAACCGCAAATGGTCTCACCCTGTGCGAAGCTCACACGTTGCCGGCCTCTAGTGCAGGCGCCGGTTTGGCTGGAGCCTGAGTGCTACGTGTGCGCTATCTCGATCAGTCGAACACGTGCCACTTCTTGCCAGCACTCCTGAGCAGCACGCCTCCCCATCTGACATGGTGCACACCAAGTTAGGGGGTAGGTCCACGATTCTCTCTAGGCAACATCCCGAAATCGTGCTCCTGCAGAAACTTGTACACATCGTCGCTCAATACTACAATCTCCCGATGTTGAACTGCAAGACGCATTGGATGAAAGCTGACGACGATTGTGCCACGATACTGTTGAACTGGGCATGCGCTGTGCCTGAAGACTAAACTCACCATGCAACTCCACTCAGAGCCGAATCGGCATTCTGAATCTATATTGCAATTGCAATCTTCGGGGTCCTGAACCTCGTGAGCATAATACCCGTGCCCAAGACTTTTCCCTCAGTGTCCTCACCATTCTGCTGAAACCAAAAAACATCACGAGCAGCGAGCTACCAAGAACATCGCGTCGCTGTTGGCTACAAGGACTTGGAATAGATTAAGTAGAAACTAAGTAGAAGATCAGCATACACCGACTCATGGCGATCCCGACTCAGCACGGCGGCATCGGGGAAGCTCTACTCCTAGCAAGATGTGCCAAATGTTGAGAGTCTTGAGAATTTCAATGTCAACGACGACAGGAACACTAGCCCAATCTCCTCCATCTCGCTCTGAAGCTTCCAACCTCCCCGCCTTTGTTTCAGCAGCATCTTACCTGACGTGGGGCGAAACCGAAAAAGCTCACATGAGGAGCTTCCACTCACGTGGACCATTCAATGCCAAGCCTTTGCACTCTTCCGGCATCTCTCGGATGGGCTCACCAGTGTCATAGGGTGAATACACGATGCCCTGGGCTGAATGCTAGAGTGCTACAGTCGCTGGGTGCCCACTAAGCCTTGCAGTCCACTGGACCTCCGTGTAGTGGTCGTAGCGAATCGTTTTGGCGCGCGCCCACCACTCCTCTGATGCAACCTGGCCATCCCAACAACATCGTCGCCACCAGCTGGCTGCACAGATCAGTACAGCATACCAGCCAGGGTCCCGGCACCAGGGATGAGCTCCCAACGGTACATCACTGGGATGACCTGCAAGTGCGACATCACGAAGCCGCTCTCATCCACTTCTTCGTCTGGCCTTGTATGCTGCCCACACACTGGCCAGGCCGCCGACCACTGGCATTACCTGCTTCCACGGACTGCCACCGAATCCAGCAGCATTCGTGCTTCACCTGCCTTGTCCATGGCGAGCCACGGCAGGCCCCGCCAGCGGCCCGTGGCTACAGAGAGACGCAGCTGCACAGCTCGAGCCGATCCAAGTGCCGCAGCTCAAGCCGGACACAAACTACTCCAATCGCGAGCAGGGTGTCGGCATCATTTTGGCGAGTTATCCTGGCGAGTCAGCTGCACAGAGCACGAGATCAACCTTAGTCATGCAGTCACTTGGTCTCATGCTGCAAAGTGCCCATTTCAAGTCAGATAACTGGCAAGTTCTGCTCGCAGCTTCCCACGAAGATGCGGAAGTTCGCTCCACGAATCATCTCGGGTCCCTGCACTCTGGATCTCAAGGAGCGAGCTGTCAACATCGAAGGAAAACCGCTTTTTACAAGTAGCTTCGACAGCCGTGGCGACAAACAAATACTCAGTGCTCGCAATGTTCACTATGGAAGGCTCCCGCAAGTTCCTGGAATATGAGATGAAACCGTGTCTCGAGGGCGGACACACCCCCGATAATTCTGTAACCAATGCCCTGGCGATGCCTCTGAACCTTTCCTGAACGAGTTCCTGACATGGAAAATGTCAGTTGGTTTCTCTTAGCTGCCTTTGCTCGATAGTGCCTTCAAATGACTGTGCAGGCGTGACGGGGCCCTGTACTCTGGGCCACATCATCGAGATAGTCATATCGGTCATATGGAGGCATCCCTTACACCACAAGAGCTGCACCAGGTGCAACCAGCCCTTGTCCGTGCCTCCATGCCCAAGGTGTCCTCTTCCTCCAAAGTTTCCTCTCCCTCGCGCTGCAAGCGATTCTGGTCGCACTGCTCCTCCGGCCAACTCCGACCCAGCCACACCCTGAAACCATTCAACAGAACCCCGCTTCACCTCAAGGCACTCGCTGTCCTTGGTCAGGCACCTCAGCCGCTCCACAAAACCTCGCAACAGGGGCCAGCAACGGGACAGTGCAACTGTGGTGATCTCTGCGGCGAGCAGCTGAAGAGCATGGGATTCAAGAAGTCGCGAAACGCACGCGTGCCGAAGGTCCCCGAATTCACTTGCAAGCACAGCAACCTTAGAGCAAAGACCCCTTGTGCTTTTTTCAAATCGGAACCAACAAAACACCCCCCAACCAACCACCCAACCACTCAATACTCAATACCCTAAGCTCCAGATATGCTATGGCGGAGGGGGGCTTGAAAGGCAGCAAGCTGACCCAAGAGCTGTCGAGGAAGCTCTCGTGGCGCCGCAGGCTCTCAAGGCAGAGCTCCAGGGCGCGCTCGCGCCAGGCGGAGGCGGCCGAGGCGGAGGCGGCCTCGGAGGCCGAGTCGGCCTCGGCCCAGACCTCGAAGGCCGGGTCCGGCAGCCTCTCGACGCTGAAGGCACGGGCCACCACGAGCACCTCTTTGGCTCGAAGCTCGTGCAGTTGAGGGCAAAGCAAGCCGCACCTCGGTCACAGCGTCTCCGCATCCCACCGCTATCGCTCTCACTCTTCCGTGCTTCCCGAGTCACAGCAGCGCCGTCAGCTGGACCGTCGTGCGGCTGCTCAGATCCAACGCAGCCAGGCTCTGCAGGATCTCGACGCAGTGGGAGCTTCCCAGCCCCTTCATGCAGGGTTGCAGCCTACAGACAAGTTTATGCATCACGACTGTCGACATGCCTCCAGTGTGCGGCGGCCACTGCCGCCGCCGAGTGCTTCGCAAGGTAGCGCCACCGTGCGAAGAAAGTGTGGAGACGGAGCCCAAGTCCAGGAGATGGCACCTGTGAACGCCCCAAGAAGCACGGACAAAGCGGCCAGGTCGCGCTGCTGGAGCTTTGCAAGCGCCGCCAGGGAGCTCACGGCTTGCACTGGGCTAAAAGTGCAGGGCCCTGGCCCGCCTGGCCCACCACCGCCGCAGGTCGCAATGTGCTGGCAGAGCTTCTCCAGTGGAAGCTCCGAGTCGGAGGCGGAGGTCCGCAAGCGACAGAGAGCTGTGAGGAGGTGTTGCACCGAGACAGCTTGCAACCGGCGCGCTCTTTTGCCGACAGCTGTGTCAAGCAAAGACTTCTGACTTTCACAATCCAGGCCTCCAAAATAAGAGAAAACGTTGATCAAGTTGCAAAGGCTGATCGATTGGATCCTTGCTTGCTGTTCCATCACTACAGGCCTAAGTGCGGCCAGCAAAGGCTCATGCTGGTGTCGCAACTTCAATAGAGCCCTTAGAAGACGCACGAGGTCAGCTTCAGACAGTGCCTCCACTCTTCTCACCAGATCATCACAGAGCGCATCCAGCGAGTCCAGCGGCAAAGCATCTCGAATCTGCAAACTGCTGACCCCATACAGCAAGTCACAGAGATGGCTCGGAGAGACTTGGTGGACCCCTTTATTCAGAGATTCTGCAGCAAGCATAAACACGGCATCATCGTAAAATTCCCATTTGCTGCATGCCAGGAGCATTGATGCGGCGGCGTTTGCACTTGGAAGTCCCACACACAGCACTTGCTGGCATATGGCATGCAGCAGGACATACTCCTCGTGTGGATCTCCTTTGCCCAAAGCCCGTGCAAGAGGTGCCAACATCTCTGCAGGGACGCCCGCCATGCGCCCGTTCAAAAAGCCACACAACCAGGACAGAAGCTCTGCCGAACCCTCCCGGGAGCCCAGGCGCACCAATGTGCAGAAGAGCTCTGCCCCGTCGGCCGCGTTGCTTCGAACGGGTCCCAGTCCTCCCAGTCCTCCCAAGCCTGCCTGGTGCGCCACGTCCCGGATCAGCTTCGTCAAATCTTCCTCGCTAAGTTTCCGAAAGGCGGCTCGCCCCGCGGCCTTGGTCACGGCGCAGAAGACGGTCAGCGCCTGCAGTGAGACAGCATAAGCCAAAGCTTGGTGGGTTTGGGTTTGGGTTTGGGCGTAGGGCCGAGCCTCCGTGCCGAAATCCTGATGCTTCTCGGAGAGATGGCGGGCACAGTGCTGCAAAAGCTGCAGGACGCTGGTGGCGGCTCGCCCAGACTCACCTGTCACATGATACGGGACGGTTTGGGTGAGGTTCCTTTGTCCGTCGCACCTTCGTTCTCGCGGAGGAGACCCAGGATTCGGACGAGCCGGAGAGGCTGCCGAGCAATCTCCGCGTTGGTTCGTTTGAGCAACGGCATGAAGCCGGGAAGCGACTCGCGGAGACTTCCGGTTTTCGCGACCGCCTCGAGCGCTCGAAGCACTTGTTCCGGCTTCAACCGTGGTCCACACCGCTCCAAACTCGCCGCCCAAAGGCGCCGAAACTCGGCCTCGGCCTCCCTTCTTGCAAGCAGAATGCGCAAGAGGATCTGCAGATGGCTCTGCCGCAGACCGGGCCAAAAGGGCCAAAATTGCCAGCGGCTCGCAGCATGACTCAAGATTGCTCCGGTCACTGTGCGGGTCACGCCTTGAGCGAAGACGTCCCTGTCCCTGCCTTTGCCTGCCCATGCAACCCGGAACCGGCGGAACCGGGGAAGCCCCGCTCCCCCTGGACCCTCTTTGAGATGCCGAAGCGAACGAAGCGAGAATGCGCGCAGCTCAGCCTTGGGCAAGCGAGCACGAGAGCGCCATGCACAAGGCACCACGGACTCCATAGGCCTCGCATCCCGCACTCGTCCTACTGGCCCACTCAGTCAGTAGCCACAATGTCACACAACCAGCTCTAACCACTTGCCATCATATACAACATGCTTCTTGTTCATGCTGCTCATGGTCTGCCTTGCAGCTGCACGCCCACGGGATGATAAATGCTGCTGATGCTTGCTAGCACCGGACCCTGACTGCACTCTCTAGCGATCCGGCACGCATCATTTTTGCTGCTTGGGGCTCATGATGCTCGTGGCTCAGGGGCACACACTTCTTTGGAAAGGGCGCCCTCGCCGCGGTTTCATCACTTTATCGAAGCTGCACACAGATGCCTGACAACATGCATCACAGTCACTATCACCGAAACCGTTGGAATCTTTGGAAGCCATGAAAGAAGTCCGAGACAAGTGGTCGAGGCACAGTGTTTGGCAACACCGAAGAGCGGATCGCCTCCAAAGTCCTTGCAGGATCTCACAGGCTCAGCTTCAGGTGCCACCGCCAAGCCTATGGTCCTGCGCACTGCACCGGATCTCAGAAGACACCGCGCGAGATGCATGCTGGGTCTGCAGTAGCGTTGCCTTGTCTCACAGGACTCAGTACACTCCGGAAACCGATGGCAAGGGCGAGCCATGGCAAGCCGCTAGGTCTGTCTGCTGGGCGCCACCACACACAAAACGTCGGCCTCGGCAAAAAGAACGGACGTGGAACGTGGTAGTCTGGTAGTCTACTCAGGAACCCGACCATAGAAAACATTTCCGGTGCACCGGCAAAGACCCCCATCGTTTGCACCTTGGTCAAGAGTTTTGGTAACACCTGCAGAAATCTGTTGTCCACTGAGAGCTACGCACTTTGACGCAGGCCCGTCATGAGCTGCAATGGCTCGCTTGACCTGCGCAAGCCACAAAGCCAAGAACCTATCCAAGGAACATGCTCCCCTGCTGTTTGAGCGCTCCTGACTTCGCTTGTAGAGCTCTCCTGCCACCTCAGATCCACAAGAACCGCAAGATGGCAAAAGCTTCCAAGCCGATACCTGGACAGCCTGGCCACGCTCAGCGTTGAACTGCTCTGTGTGCCACCAGGACTGCTACTTGTAGGAACCTCTTGGTGACCAGCTGTTGTGTTGTCAGCCGTCAGATCGAAGCAGGAATAGGCATCCGCAAAGCCCTGATCGAGAGGTTGTGTAGAGTCTGGTCTGTTCGACTTCTGAGCCCAGCCTGGGAATTGAAGAGGTGATAAAGCTTCCGAGACAGCGGCTGCTTCACCGATCGTCGCTTCCAGTATGCCAGGGCATCGCTCACCGAAAGTTTTCGCTTCAAGACTTCCACCAAACCTCGCCCAGAGCATTTCCGGAAACTGGAAAGGTTGTACAGGATTAGCGTGAAGGCTTCAAGCTAAACCAAGCGGCCGGTAGGGACGAAGCTCTCGTCGCCATCAAAGATGTAACTCTTGAAGCTCTCGTTCCTCCTGCAACACTGCAAGCTTGCGCGAGACAAGGCTGAGGCGGCGAACCCATGCATTGCTCACTCTGTTCAAATCTTCAGCACCGACAATTTGCACCGACGACTTTGGGTGCTATATAAGTCTGTACTTACACGGGCTCAGACAAGACAGACGGTTGATTTTTATGTCCGCCATGGTGCTTGAAGAGATTGATGAGCGCTGGATGGGAAATCCCTTCACCAAGACCAGCCCAACGGACGGAGCAGGCCAGCGATGGATCGTCGTAGCCTGATCCAATAACCCGACCGCTTCCTGTGGGGGAGTGGACTGGAACTTCGCCAAGTTGCAACACATTCCAGATTTGGGCACCATGTCCTGTCTGATAAGATGCTGGACTTGTGCTACATTGCAAAGCACCGCACGGTGTCCTTGGGACAATGCCGCTGCATGTGCTCCTTCTGGGATTTCCAGATTGCACCCATCACCTTGCTGCCTTTTTTGCCAGCCAAAAAGTTTGAGCTGAACTGGCCCTTGTGGAACTTCTGCCCTTCGGCGGTATATGTTATAATGTCGTGGTCCTGAATCCTTAGTTGAGACTCCTTGCCAATCTGCTCAAAACTGCTGCGCTGCCTTTGATGCCGCTGAGATATGGTCCGATCAATGATGGATGTCATGTCGATGGCCAGGAAATCTGTGTCCATGTAGACACCGCCATTGTGGTAAATCAATGCATAGCGTATTGCATCCGATTCTGCCGCTTCGTATGGGATTCTGAACAATTCTTCCGGTGCATCCGGAATCCTTGCAGCATGGCGACATGTGTTGGAATCGCTTGAAAGCTACGTGCATCCACATCGTGCGCTGTAAGACATCCACTGCACCGAGTCTCCACTGTCGGACATTCGTCCTGTTGATCAGAACTGGCTTCCCACAACGGCCCCCAGATGCACGTTCCCAGGACTGCAAATTCAAGTGGATGTACTCCTTAGTGGCTGAGCGTTCTGCCAAGTTGCATGGGATCCACGAAACCCTTGCATTGTGCAGTCCGGTGGCAGGAACCGGGCGCGAATAGTTCCTTGAAGGCTGCCCAGCGTGTTCCCGCAAGCGCAACCACAACCATCAACACAAGGTCCATGCGGCCAAGCACCACATAGTGAAGATGTTGCAATGTTCAATCCGTCCTGCCTTGTGCTTGAAAGCCGCAACTCCAGGAAGCACCAAGTACAAGGAAAATATCCTGGGCAGTACAAGGCATGCTTACGAAAAGCATTGTTTGCAATCTGGTGCTGGACATTGTGGATGCATCCAGGCATCCACCACAGCAGCCGCATCATGCCACTGTGTAGATTACTTCATTCTGTCGAGATGGAAAACACTGCAGTGTGCCCTCGTGCGACTGTCTCTGCTCACATCGCTTGATGCGAATGTGCAACTGCTACCTTTGCAGCGGTTGTATCATTTGCATGTCCGCTTGCTCCGCAAGATTCGGCGTTGAGGTTTAGCCCCGCATTGCAAGCACATGCCATTCACCAAAAATGCCAACGGAAGGGCACAATCGGTAGTAAGCAATCAACTTGTACAGTACTTGAACCGCGAAAGTCCGCCTGAACTGATTGGAGCATGTCCTCAGATTTGTTTCCACGACCGACCGTAAAGAGCACAAACAAATCAGAACGAGAGCGCGTCTTTTTTCTCGAAAAAGGGTTTTTTCTGTGGAGGTGCCTTGGCACATATCAAACGGCCTTGGTGCTGTCCTACTTTAATTTACATAAACATAATGTTGTTGTCCTTGTTTAATTTTGAATGGCAGGGCCATCGGAAACTGCGATTCTTGGTGTCACGATCCAATGCAAATCCGCCAAAGCCATAGGCCTCAGGCGTCGCAATGGTGAACGTAGCCCTGCAGAGTTAGGGATAGCCTCCAGTATCCCGCCCGCCCTCCTGCAAACGCCTCTATCGTTTTATCCTTAGGGTCCCCCACACACTTCCCAACATTCCTTACCAAAATCCCTAATTTTGACATCCCCCCCTTGCCCGATTTCCTAGCCTGTATCCCGAAAAATTCCTAGATTAGGATTTAGGTCGCTTGTTGTTTGCCTTGAGTTATGTTGGGGGCATGTTTTTTCAAGATGACCTCGCATGCTCGATCAGGTGTGTGCGGCTTTCTGCATTGTGTTGTACAGAGTACAATGCTGTCTTACCAAGATCTCCAGTTCAACTAGACTTGCACTGCTCTAGCACTGAACATAGGCATCTTTTTATACCGTGTTGCATCTGTTAGGCTCGCGGCTAGCCGGGGGGATGCCCAGTCGGCAGTAGGCTACCGCGGGCATATAAAATCCCCCTGACTAGACTTGGTGAAAGCTGAGTGAAACCTGTCTTGTGCTGGCCACTACCTGAGCTCTAAGGAGAGCCAGAAAGGCGTAGGCAGATCCTCAGGGGCTGAGGATGGGTGCCTCAAGGCAAAAGGCTGGGCTAGATCAGGGGCAGGACCTAGCAGAGGCTGCTGCGGTCAAGGCAGCTATCATGTCCGACCTGAGGCAGGCGGACAGGCCGTGAAACATGATATCTCATAGGCTTCACAGCAACGTAGACAAAGTCCCATACTTTGCGGACCTACATTAGGCCGGGCGAGTGATACTGCGTGGCGGCGTAGCTGAGGCTGTGGCACAATTGAAGGCAATGTACCTGGATGTGGGCGGGCGGGGCTTTTCGAGATGTTCAAGTGCTAGAGCCAGACACTACGGCAGTGTACAGATTCACAAGGCTAGTAAAACATACACGAATAAAAACGTGGTGGCGACTCCAGGGCGGTACAGGATCAGCGGCGAGATGTGCAGCAGATCCAAGCTT
>CAJNDV010003215.1:0-11208 GCA_905221635.1 Symbiodinium sp. CCMP2456
CAAGCTGTACATGCACCCAAGCAACGGGCTCTCGATCGGTGGGGCTTGCTCGGCTCTCGGTGGGGCTTGCTCGGCTCTCGGTGGGGCTTGCTCGGCTTTGGTGGGGCTTGCTCGGCTCTCGGAGGGGCTTGCTCGGCTCTCGGTGGGGCTTGCTCGGCTCGGTGGGGCTTCTCGGTGGGGCTTGCTCGGCTCTTGATGGGGCTTGCAAAGACCCTAAATCCTGGATCGAGTTCGTCTCGACCCATTGTTTTCATCCATCGCGAGACCATGCCAGAGGGACAGTTGTTGTCCGGCCGTTTTCGGCTTCAGTGATGCGGCTATTTTTGCCAGCCACTTCATGTTGTCCTCGTCCACCCAATTCGAAAAAGACTCCGGGTTCTCCTTGGTTTGGGCAGCAAACTCGAACAAGTGTCCCAGCATGTGAATCTTGGGCTTAAAATGATAGAGCAGTTTGTTCGCGTGGACATTGTATGCAGCCAGTCGTTGAAAGGTCGCCAAGAAGAGATCGCCCAAGAATGTCGATTCCCGCACTTCATTGTCTGACAGATAGGGCTTGCTGCCGGCTGCCCACAGCTGCAGGAGGGTGCTCACGGACCAGGCCATAGTTGTTCGTTGTCGAGCCATAAAGACGGCGTGCCCCGTCGCATTGTCAGGCAGTTCCTGCTCCTGGTTGTAAATTCAACACGTCCGGGTTTCTTTCAACTCCTAAGCAAGCTTGCAGCTTGCTTATGACAAGAATATTGAAGGATCCTACGGCCCTACGGTTGATGGACAAAAGCCTGCGTTGCCGATTATAAGAATAAACCATAATTCCCATTGTTTAAGATTCTTAAGGACATGCAGGATTTCGTCCATCAACAGTAACCTTTGGGATTCTATTTTAGGGACCACTACATGTAGACTTATCAAATTCTCACATCATCTTCAGAAGTAAAACTTCATTGCAGCAAGTGTGTCGATTGCCACGGCAGCATGGGCAACGAAGTGCATCAACACCTTGCGTCTCCCTGCCTTGGTTGCTGAGCTCATTTGACATGCAGGCGAAGCAGCACATTAGAGCTGCGTGTGTCCAGGTCTGAAGCTGTAGCAACTAGAATATATATGAAACCCCTCCAAGATCCGAGCCACCTTGACCCGGCCCTCCAACTCTGGCCAACGGTCCAAAGCAAACGTCAAGTTGAGTTTTTTCATCGTGAGAGGTTTGATGCAGAGGTCCAGCTTTCGCGCGCGTGCCCACGCACGTGCTTTTGCTGTGAAAGACACAAGCGCATCATCCCAGCTGGCCGAGGGTTCCAGACCGCAAAAACGGTGCAAGCTCGAATCTTCCAGCCATTCCCAGAGCAACGGGGCGATGACGTCTTGCAAGACACCGATGGGCAGTAAGTGCAGGCCTGTAATATTCTGATCCTAGAGCAAACTAGGATCGAATGTAAATACTACATGATTGGTATACTTATTAGGCACTATAGAATTTGGCTGGCATAGGAACTGAGGGTCGTAGGAATATTGAAGCCACGTTGCAATCCAAACGGATCCTGCTGCGATCGTAGCCAGGCACGACTTTCCAAAAGCTTGTGTCTTCCCAATCCGAAACGCCCTCCGTCCATCGCCATGTCGCTTTTGGCGAGAAGTCGCCCCAGGACACACCAGCAAAACCGGCACAGCAGAGATCGCAAATGGTCTTGCAACCTGGAAGATATGTGATTTTGGAATTATGGAGCTAAAGTCAAGCATCAGGTTCACTTAGACTGGTGATTTATAAGCATTCTGCCGAATGCAAAAGAAGAGCGGTACTGCCTCTCTCGAAGATCGTGAGATGAAACCCTGGCTTCGAGGTCGCCTTTCCAGGTGCAGAAAGTTGCCGTAAGACCCCCTTGCAGAATAGGCTGGCCAGCTCTCTCGGCGTCCAAGGCTCCTTTTTTGAGCCTGGAGCAGCACAAATGAGCGGGAAATACAATGATTCACAGATCCGGCCAAGACACGGACGGCCCAGGTGGTCTTCATGAGGCCACTGGTTGCACTGAAGGTGCCGCACATCCCAGGCGATAATGGCTGCAATCGCAGCTTTCGTCGCTGGCACTATCCGACTACTCGCCAATCCAACCACCAAGAAGCGACTGTCCTGCGCTCTTTTCCGGCTGAGAGCGCTCCTGGGACGAATTTTAGAAGTAGCACGACATGAGTCGACCAGGAATTGAGATGTGTTCATGCGCAGCCGAGCATCCAGCTCCAAAAGCTGTAGCTCTCTTCACGAAAGGCCGGCACACCATCTTCGTGGAAGTTGAGTGGGATAGTTGTGGCCATGGAGTCGCGGAAGCCTTGTTTGATTATCCACTTCTGGTCGTCTTGTTTCCAATACTCGTACAGGCTGGAGAATCCGGAGGCGCCGTAAACATCGTTCGACATGCGGCCTTTTTTCTGGCATTCATGGAGCATGCGACTTGGAAGAACGAAGGCAACCTGCTCCATAACCGCTGTTGTTTTGTCTTTGTCCGTGGCCAAGAGCGGAACCATGGCCTGCGACAGAATTGCCGGCAGGTGACTTGACTTTTGGCTTATATATCATATGAAACAAGCAATGATGTTGCCAAGAGTACGTCGATGTCTTCAGGCCTGGTAGGGCTTGCAAGGCGTTTTAATCCAGCGATAGAAATCGCGTGCCCTGTTTGACGAGCTGAGATTCCTCGCCGAAGCGCCCCGGGCGCCGTCTTGGACGAAGGCTTCAGCAATGAAGCTGCTTTTCCTGAGGCGATGAGATTTTATAGAAGTATAGACTTGAGAGGTATCCTCTGAAGTGAAAACTTTGAGAGTGTTTCCACTCAGCTATTAAGTTTCCTCACGCTCAGACCGCCACACGCAATCTCTTCCGCCAGAAACCGGCATCCCACAGAATCAAGACTTTCGGCGCTCCTGGGCGGGAAACCTAAAGCGATTATAGCTTGTTCCAGCATGCAAAGCCACTCCATTCGACAATAGAATCTGAGCACAGCTCTGCGGCAACCTTCGTCTCACCTTCGAGGGACGCGGCTCGGGATCCAACCTGTAGTGGCAGTAGTAGTAGTAGTAGTAGTAGTAGAAGTAGTAGTAATAGTAGTAGCAGTAATACCAAAAGTACTATACCTAGAAATAGTCCTGGCATCCAGGACAGTATCTGCGGAATGACCGGTCTTTTTTGTCGACTGGCTTCATCTGGCGGCTCCTGAGGAGGCATCCCAAGGAAACATTGGCATTCCAATGGTTTCCGCAACTTCGAACAGGAAGAGCTAGCTAGCCAGCTCGCAAAAATCCTACAGTGCCTTCCATTAGGCAGAATGAAGTCCCAGGCGGATGCTCAGGCAGCCTCTTCAGCAGACTTCTTCTTGGCACCCTTTTTGGCGGCCGCCTTGGCTTTGACCCCTCTCGCCATGGCCGTTGCACTCGCTTTGATCTCTTGGAAACGTTTTTGAAGATCGACAAAGGATTTCACATGCACGATGTAGGGTCCTTCTTCGTCGATCTTTTGCTGGGTCAGTTTCCTGATGTCGCAGTACAGGGTGTCATAACTCACGATGTACTTCTCCAAATCCTCGACGAGCCTGTCTGCGTAGCTCAAGCTCTTGAGCTGCGTGGTCAGCTTGCTGGCCTCGGTCTTGCATTTCAGAACCTCGTTGCACAAGCTCTCCGCCTTGTCTAGAGGCGTTGTGGGTCCCATGGGTTTGGGCTTTTTGTTGGGCTTGGGCGGCTTCGGCTTGGGCTCCTCCTCCTTGGTAGTTTCCGCCGGAGTAGCCGGAGTAGCCGGAGTAGATGGAGCAGACGTCGTGCTTTTGGATGCGGATGAAGGCGGTGGAGCCGTTGCACGTGATCCCTGAGGGCGATCGTCGGTGGAGCGACTCCGCTCGTGTCGCTTCCCGGACGTGTTGCTGAGCTCCAGCTTGTCGTTCGCGACGAGGTAGAGGATGTTCCCAGCCAGGTTTTTGTCCTCAACCGTTTCCCTTCGCTCCGTCTTCTCTTTGATCACCTCGGCTCCCTTCACGGGGCCGTACATCTGCAGCACCTTTCAGGGCTCGTGCGCGGAAAGCGAGCAAGCAACGAAGCAAGCGCTGGAACAACAAGAAGCATCTGCAGTCCTGAAACTCGGTCAAAGGAGTCGTCGTCTCCGCTTCACAGACTGGATCATCTCTTCCACGTTTCCTCCGTGGTCCTTCAGGAGCTTGCGAGCCCCGTCGTCATCAGTCTCGATCAGGTTGCGGAGGGTGTCCGGCAGTGCCGCCACGCGGTTCTGGTTCCGCCGCAAGCGAAGCAAAGCCATGGCGGCCTTGCGATGGTTGTACCCTTCGTCAGCAGGCTGCTCAGGCACCGGTTTTGTGGCGGGCTTCTGCACAGCATGGTTTGCCTTTTGCGGTGCTTTCTCCTCCTCCTTGACCTTGACCGGCGCCTTTCCCCATCCCATTTCAATGAGGTCCGGGTCTTCTGGCGTCGTCTCTGGCTCCTTGCCTGCAAGGTAAATCCCAATCCAGAAAACCAGTTGCACATACTACATACCGGTTTAAAGTATCTTTGCACGAGCAATCCTTCCCATCACTCTGTTCACCGCTCCCGCCCGTGATCTTGTCGAGATACCAATCCGGAATGGTCGCCTCGCCGCACAGGCTCCACATATGGAAACAACTACACACTGGCAATGCGCTCATGTGTCGCCATCCTGCGGGGCGGCGGTTTTGGTCTTCCGTTCCAATTCCTGCGAACGTGATAATGGCAACGTCTCTAGCTGTGGGTTTTGCAAGACTCCGTGTGAATAATGTTGTCACAGATGAGGCCTCCCGCTGTTGCCGCAACTCCTGGATTTCCTTCATCAAAGTCGCCACCTTAATTTCCAAGTTCCATGGAACGTGATTTGCGCTGGGGGCTTGACGTGTAGCATAGTCCTGCCTGCGTGCCTTTTTGTCCTGCAGACACCTGTCCAGTTCAGAACTCGTGAGCAGATTGTGCGATGGACGTCAAGCGGCCTCATCATTCAGGAGCTTGGCAAGATTCTGCGTCCCAGCCTGGTCAATTAGGAAACCCAACAACAGCAAACCGCAAGTCTTAAGACAGGCCCCGGCTTGGCTCTGCTGTGTTTCGTCGTCCTTTCCCTTCAAAGCTTGGTCAAGCAACGGTGTGGGAAGCAGTAAAAAAGATTGGGACCTCACCACGCGCCTCGGCTTCCTTCTTCTTGCGCATGTCTTCGGCTTTCGGTTTCTGGAAAGCCTGGTGAAGCACTGGCGAGGACACCCGTAAAAAGGACTGCAACAACGGCGGCACGGGCCTCGGCTTCCTTCAAAGCACGCCGCGTCTCTGCCTCCTGATCAAGTCATTGCGAGGAAACTCGACAAAATAGGAGTCCGACGGCGTATAAGGGCCTCGGCTTCCTTCTGTTTGCGTGACAGCTCTTCTTCTTCCTGCTTCTTCAAAGCATGGTCAAGCAATGGTCAGGAAACCCGGAAAAAAAAACGCAGAAGTCGGATGGCATAAAGGCCTCGGCTTCCTTCTGTTTGCGCGACAGCTCTTCTTCTTCCTGCTTCTTCAAAGCCTGGTCAAGCAATGGTCAGGAAACCCGGAGAAAAAAAAAACAGCAGAAGTCGGATGGCATAAAGGCCTCGGCTTCCTTCTGTTTGCGCGACAGCTCTTCTTCTTCCTGCTTCTTCAAAGCCTGGTCAAGCAATGGTCAGGAAACCCGGAGAAAAAAAAACAGCAGAAGTCGGATGGCATAGAGGCCTCGGCTTCCTTCTGTGTGCGCAACAGTTCTTCTTCTTCCTTTCTCTTCAATGCCTGGTCAAGCAATAATGAGCAAACCCTGAAAAGATGACTCGGACAGCAACAGCTAGGGGCCTCGGCTTCACGTACCGTCGCTCGAAGCCGCTCCTCGAAAGCCTGGTCAAGCAGCGGAAAGCCGAGAACACGACACGGCAGCGTACACGGGCCTCGGCTTCCTTATGCTTCCGCAACAGCTCCTCGGCTTCCCGTTTCCTCAAAGCCTGGTCAAGCAATGGTCAGGAAAACCGGCACAGCAAAACAGAATTCGGACGGCATATAATTAAAGGCCTCGGCTTCCTGTGCTTTGCGCAACAGCTCCTCTTCTTGCATTCTCTTCAAAGCCTGGTCAAGGCTGTTTCTGCAAAGCCTGGTCAAGCAATGAAACCCTAAACCCTAAACCCTAAACCCCTAAACCCTAAACCCTAAACCGACAACAAAAAGATTGACACGGCAACTTGCTTAACAGCTCCTCGGCTTCCCTCATCTTCAACTCCTGGTCAAGCAATGGTGAGGACTTGCGTGGGACGAAGAGTATACTCGAATGGCAACACATGCAACACGGGCCTCGGCTTCCTTCTGCAGACGCAAGAGCCTTTCCTCTTCAGCTTTCTTCAAATCCTGGCATATGGTGAGGACACATAAAAAGTTTGAAACGGCACACGGGCCTCGGCTTCCTTCTGCTTGCGCAGCAGATCTTCCTCTTGTTTTGCTTTCAGCTCCTGGCATATGGTGAGGACACATAAAAAGTTTGAAACGGCACACGGGCCTGGGCTTCCTTCTGCTTGTGCAGCAGATCTTCCTCTTGTTTTGCTTTCAGCTCCTGCACAAAGGTTGGTCAGGAAACCCGAAATAACACGACTCGGATGGCTTAAGGGCCTTGGCTTTGCGTAAGAGGTCGGCTTCCCGTTTCTTCAAAGCCTGGTCAGTGAATGGTGAGGAACAGAAACAAAGCATAGGACCCGAACACGGGCCTCGGCTTCCTGCTGCCTCTGCAACATCTCTTCGCATTGTCTTCTTTTCAATTCCTGGCCAAACAAGGGTCAGGAACAGAAAGAAAAGCCTAGGTTGGCGTTTGGAGACATGTTTCAAGCTGTACATGCACCCAAGCAACGAGCAACCAACCAACCAACCAACCAAGCGACCGACAGATGCAAAATAGCAACGGTGAGACATATTTGAAGCTGTACATATGCACCCAAGCAACGAGCAACCAACCATCCAAGCGACCGACACATGCAAAATAGCAACGGTGAGACATGTTTCAAGCTGTACATGCACCCAAGCAACAGGCTCTCGAAAGGTGGGGCTTGCTCGGCTCTCGGTGGGGCTTGCTCGGTGGAGCTCACGGCCCTAAACCCAAAGACGCTAAACCCCAAAGACCTATAACACGGGCCTCGGCTTCTTTAAGCTTCCGAAGTTCGAGGACTTTGGCATCCTCTGCACTCGTCGCCGGTTCCTCAAAGGCCTCGCTGGCCTTTCTTTTATTGCCTGGGGCAGCATCTTCTTCATCGCACTCATCAATCATAGCTTCCAGCTGGGTCTCGAGATCGTCCCCGACCCTTGCAGCAGAACAACCCTTATACACCAATGCAATCCTTCAGTGGCAGCATTACCAACAGAGCACACACACACACACACACGAGTCGCCCACGGTGGTGCCAGAGTGCTCAGCTGGCTTCCGGAACCGACCGCCATGGCGTGAAGAGCCCGGTCAACGAGCTCGTCCTTGATTTTGAGCGTCTCTTTGTTGCCCGGCATTGCTGAACAACGGGACTGCTCTACCTATGATAAAGCCTCAAGAGTCGACCCAGAGCGACAGAATCAGAGTGCAGTGTATGCGGTTGATTGCATGATCGCTGGACCGACATGGGAAAGGATACCAACGACACGGCTCCGAGTCTTTTTGTGCACCCACGGAGCAGCATCCAGGATCCACGACATAGTGCATGGTTTGGTGTCTAAGGAGGGTAACGGGGGGTAACGGGTAGGTAACGGGTATGGCTAGAGTCATTATGTAGAGGTCGTTTATTTAGGTAACGGGTGGGTAACGGGTAGCATTTGCTGTGGATCTAGTGTCACAACTACCCGAACAGATCATCACACTGTTGCAGGAAACCATTCATGCCCATGGCAGCATGGTTCGACTGGCTGCTTTGGACCAGGTTGTCGATGATCATCCTTGGGTGTTTGCCTGTGGATACATCAGCAAGGCCATGCCTTCGTTGGAAACCCTCGCAGCGAAGGGCTCGATGATTCCGAGACCACCATTGGGCGATGGCTTTAGCAAACCTGGCCGGGGCAGATGATTTGGTGATTCCAATTCGTTGTTCAAACATCGGAGCATTGCATGACTGGCCTCGTAGGATAGCATTGTGTCGCTTTGAGTCCTGGACCTCCCTGGATGGAAACCTTTTGCGTTTCATCGTTCCATACCCTGAGCAGGGTCAAGGAAACATTGCAAGCACGTGCACACCTACTATCTGCAGACACAAAGGAAAGTATCCCAAGCTTGCCCTAGGGACCGGTACGTGACCGGCGCATTCCCGGTCTCGTTAGCCTGCACGGTGGTTGTATCAGATGTGATTGAGCCTTCGTTCATGAGGTGCTCCAGCATGTGTTCGCTGCAGGAGTATATCCAGACCATTTTCCGGGATGAGGCACCATAACTTCCTAGTGCAACATGCCCTCTCCATATACCTCGCAGGGTCCAGGAGTGTAAATGCAAAGAAGGAGAAAAGGGCAATGCAACACCCAACCTCCAGACTTGTCCTTGAAGTATTGGATCATGTTCTGGAACAGTGGTTGTTCCGCCATCAAAGACCCCAGTGGGTTCTCAATGGAGAAGACGGCTCCCATGTGCCAAGCCAACATGGCAAGTAGAACGGTTCTTTCCACAAGCCGGCTTCCGAGGGCGACGTAGTCCAGATGCTGATTGCCGAGAGGCTGCCAGATCCGTCGACCGTGCGTGCCGGCATTTATCCATGTGAAGGAAGTACAGACCGTCCCAAAGTGCACGAATGATCCGGGTCGCAGCCTCAGGATGCTGAAGAGCCCGGCCAGGAAACCTTCCGTCGAATCCATGTCGTGAGTTTCGGAACCTGAGACAGGAAATGCGACTGAGCAGCCCAGCGTATTAAAAGTGCACAGCTGGATCCAAGGGGCGACTGAGGTCGAAAGCCTGCACTCGACATCCCAGTTGTTTGAAGAACTTCGCAATCTTGGCACTTCCACTCTGGCCGGCAAGGAACTCAATGCAATGCAGAGGGTCGATAAGCCCCTGCAGAGAATGCACTTCTGGGATTGTGAGAGTACATATCAGCAACACGAGGAGTTCGAGACGACAGTGCAGTAGTAAACAGATAAGGGGCTTGCGCCCACGGACGGCGAGCACGGAGTAGGCATGCGTAAAGTGTGGCTTCGATGAGCACCTGGCAAAGCAACGAAACAAACACTGACAGAGCAAGGTGGTACACAAAGCAGGCGAGCAAGACCCACGGACATTTGTTCATGTGCAATCCATAGACCAATGCCAGATCCATTCGGCAAAGCTGTTGCAGTCGGCGCTGCAACCGCCCGGCATCGGGACGTCTCACGGCCATAATGCTGGATACTCTTATGAAAGGAGCCAAGCGGAGCTGAGGCTCGGGAACGGTTGCCTCGAACACACGAATAAAAGCATGTATCGATTCGATCGAGTGCCTGGCTGGGCAGTTGTCGACTTTCCCGCGGATGCCGCGGATTGCACACGAAAACCTGCAGATCTCATCATATACATATACCGCCCATGAATGCATGAGACGGCGTGCTAGCACACAGTCCTTTTGCACGGCTGGCCAGCTGTGCACTCACGTACCTAGCTTTGGCAACTGTTTGAGAAAAGCCCGGAGGGTACCCATGTGCAGAGCGACCTCGTGGCGGTTGTAGCACTAGACAGCCCCTATTTAAAAACAATAAGGCACCCGACGGGGCGTGGAGACCACGAGCCTCTCTCGCTTAAGTACATCTTCTGGAGGGCTATACTATACAGCCCCTACTTAAGCTTTCAGAGCATTCACTTTCTCCACCACCTCCTTCACGTCGATCTTGCCGTTGTTGAGGTCGGATACGAGATTTTGCAAAGTGGACTCGCAGTCAGGGATATCCTTCCTGCACTGTACCATCTGCTTGTCCTTTACCCGGCTCCACACAACCCACAAGGGGTGGGGTTTCTTCGTCACACTTTTAAGATAGAACGGTGGCAACGGCTCTTTGTTCGATGACTTCTTCTTTTTTTTTGGCAGCAGCTTGGCTCTGCTGCTTCTTGAGATCGACGGCCGCAGCGGCAACGCCCGCAGCATCCTCCAGTAAGGCTGAACGAGTAAGTGAGGCCAAGGGAGAACCTACTGCAAAACCGTTTAGATACAGGCATCCTCCAGATAGTCCGGCTCTCTGGTGTATGCAAGGACCTCTGAACACCTCCTGGCCTCAGATCTGAATTACTCAAGAACTGAGAATTCCAAGTGTTTCAGCCGAGCATCGCGGTCCGTTTTTGGGTCCGCGCTTGAAGCAGCAGTCGTGGCTGCAGCATCCGCCTCGGGGATGAAAGCTTGACTCTGAAACGACAGATCGACACCAAACACTACCCACAGTGCAAGCACACAGAGCCAGCCTCCGAGTCGGACAACTCCTGAACATTCTTTTGCAGTTCATCCAGCAGAATCTTTCTTTTTTTGCTGATCTGCATCTGCAATGTGGTTTCCTGGACATCGGGAAGCCGAAGTTAAGAGCAATGTAGATATCGATACACAATGCCAGATCGAGACAGCGCCTCCAGAGTTTCTGCATCTTCCGCTGTTGCACCCCCCCTCCCCGCGTTGCAGCGGCATCTTCTTCCTGGAGGTTCCACTCGGCTTCCACGCGAGCCGTCAGTTCATCTTCCTGTGCATCAGCCTGATGACGCATTCAACGGTCGGCCGCACATGTGGATCATGCATTGTTGTATTTCCTACCAGAATGTACAAAAAGTGCCTCCAAACCCCACATGCCCGCCACATCGACGTCTTCTTCTTCTTCTTCCGGTTCTTGCATCACTTCCATGATCTCCAGGATTTTTGGATACTTCCCTTGAGACATCGTTCGTGTTTCTAAGAACACATAAATTGTCATCGACAGGAACTGGGATGCTGACGTGCCACAGGTGGCCAACCGGAAATGCCAGCAACCTTGCTTAAGTAACGCCAGCTTCGCCACAGCTTCCTCAAGGACCTGTTTGGTTTAGGGTTATATATAAGCTTTAGGGATTTATATGGGCTTAGGGGTGTTGGTTCAAGGATTGTGGTTTGGCCTTTAAGGAGGAATCCAGAAACATCGGTTGCAGCCCAGCTAAAACAAGCAAATCGACCAACCGACCAAGCCAAGCAAGCAACCATGGTGAAACAAGGGTGAAACAAGCAAGGT
>CAJNDV010003218.1:0-11197 GCA_905221635.1 Symbiodinium sp. CCMP2456
GACCCAACCAAAACCCGAGCCGTGTCTCCAGTTCCAGAGTTCTCGAGAGTCCTCGAGATTTCGAGAGTCCTCGAGACCCAACCAAGGCCCAGAGCCGTGTCTTCAGATCAAACCCACTCCTCGAAAGTCCTCGACAGTCTTCGAGAGTCCTCGAGAGTCCTCGAGCCGTGTCTCCAGTTCCAGAGTTCTCGAGAGTCCTCGAGAGTCCTCGAGGACTCAACCAAGGCCCGAGCCGTGTCTCCAGATCCGGGAGTCCTCGAGAGTCCTCGAGACCCAACCAAGACCCGAGCCGTGTCTGCAGTTCCAGAGTTTGCGGGAGGCCTCGAGAGTCCTCGAATTCCTCGAGACCCAACCAAGACCCGAGCCGTGTCTGCAGTTCCAGAGTCCTCGAGAGTCCTCGAGAGTCCTCGAGAGTCCTCGAGAGTCCTCGAAGACCCGGACCGTGTGTTCACCGTGACTTGGCTGCATAGAGGAACATGACTTCTGAATGCTTTAATCCCAAACACGGCTCGGGTCTTGGTTGGGTCTCGAGGACTCTCGAGGACTCCCGAAGACTCTCGAGGACTCTGGAACTGCAGACACGGCTCGGGTCTTGGTTGGGTCTCGAGGACTCTCGAGGACTCTCGAGGACTCTCGAGAACTCTGGAACTGGAGACACGGCTTGGGGTGCTAATTGGGGGCGCTGATGGGCAAGAGGCTTGCCACTGGGCCAGATTTTGGATGCTAATTGACTCAGACCTGACACATACATATATATTGACTTACACTGCAGCAACCTCGGTTCCGAAACGTGCTGCACGGATGCGCGCGTCTACAAAAACCGTTTCGCTAGACTATGCTCATTCAACGCCAAGGCAGCCATGTCTCCGCTAGGCCTCGCAGTTTCTCACATTTCTGATGCTTTTGCATACGCAACGCTGGTTCCGAAACGTGCTGCACGGATGCGCGCGTCTATATTATATATATATATATATTATAATTTATAATTTATAATTTATAATTATTATTATTATTAATAATAATAATATTAATAATAATAATGTGCCTCAGGATTCATGATTCAGGATTCATATTTCAGGATATTGAAGAACTGAAGAACCATCAGTGAGCCATTCGATCATTCGGAGTTAGGACTTTTAGTACTCTTAGGACTTAGTCATGTAGTCAGCAGTCAGTAAAGTGCCAAAAAATCATCGAGCATCCGTGGAGCATTGAAATTCGTTTAGTCAGTTTGATCGATGGGGTTAGGAATTTGGGGAGTAGGGATCGGACGTGAATCAGTGCAGCTGCATGTTGGTAATCAGCCTAAACCACAGGAGTTGTTTTGGGGCTGATCTGCAGCACAACTGTCCATGCTTGCCAGATCTGTACACATGTTCTTGTGGCATGCGGCACGCGGGGTAGCATTTGGCTTGAGCTAGGGTTGACTGAGTGTGTTCCTCGCGAAGTGAAACAAAGCGCCGTGCTGTGCAACCTCGTTGCATCGTCACTATGGTGCTGAGCGCGTCTTTGTTGCGTATGGGGACTGGTGGAGGTGAGAGTCAGGGTGATGATTCTCACGAGGGCGACGATGATCGGAGCAGCCATCCCGAATCCGGGACGGACGTGGCAGTGCGGAACCCTGCTACTCCCACTCCTGCAAACAAATGCTATCAGTGCGGTCAAGTCGACAGGTACCTCCTCCCCAAACAGGTCCCACTGAAGTGGGCCCGCGTGCGCCAGACGGAGCATGGCCGTGAACCAGATGGGTGGGAATGCTGGGGTTGTGAGGCCAGCAGTCGTAGTAGGACCTATAGGCCTATAGGCTATAGGGTTGGTAGGTCCTGGTAGGTAGTGGGTAGTAGTCGTTAGTAGTTGTTAGTAGTTAGTAATTAGTAAGTAGTAAGTAGTAAGTAGTAAGTAGCTAGTATGGGATGACAAACAAGACTTGAAGGCTTGAAGTGGGAAATGTTCTGAATGCCAACAAGCATGCCAGACAGATGATAGAGAGCTAGGCTTGGCTAGACACACATACATAATTAGATAATAGGGTAGTTAAGATTAGAAGTTAGAAAATATTGAGAACATATTGAATATCTTAATTTATTTCAATCTATAGGAACTAGTAGGAAGTAGGAACTATGTTCAGTGACATAATCTTTATCTGTCCCCCTAGTTCCTAGTTCTAGTTCTAGTGCCTCGAACTAGAAAGAACCTGAAACCCGAACTTCCCGGACCTCCCCCCTGCCAGAAAACTCGGTGCAACAAGTTCGGACGCATCAGTTGCCAAGCGCTAAGAAGCGCCCGCCGGCAATCCACGGAGACTCGCGCTACGTTTTGTGAGAACTTTCGCAGGGGTATGAATCATGAATCATTACATTACTGTAAGCTTCTGATAACATTTGTTTGAAAGGTGTGCTGCTCTATGCACGACTCAGAAATCAGAGTTGTGCTGGTTGAATTACACTTTCGCCAAAAGTGTATACATTTTCGCCGAAAGTGTATACACTTTTGCCGAAAGTGTATGCACTTTCGGCCAAAAGTGTATACAGTATATAACTTATAACGTTTACACTTATAACTTATACTGATATTGATATTGTATACTGGCTTATAATACTTATAACTTATAACTTATAAGATATCATTATACCGTCTATACCACTTATTAATAAGTTATTACTATTACTATTACTCTGAAACTTTCTGAACTCCTTTAAGCCGAGCCTACGCCTTGATGCTTGCGTAAGTGCTGTCTGACGTCTGAGGAAATTGAAGATGCCTTCACCACACATCGGGAAGAATGCGGTATGCCTGGGTCCCGGGTAGTCAAAGGCGACCAGGTGGATGTCAAGAGTATCCTCAAACAGCAAGCCTATGTGGACAAATTCAGGGAGGGAGAGTGGGTACCGCTCTTGGAATACCTTGTGGAAGAGGCAGGCATGCGTCCTGCAGACGTGGATACATTGGCCAAGCAGATGTATGCTGCTGAGCAGGCGCAAAGCCTGAAGAACAGTACCTTTCACAGAATTGTATTGAGTTATGGCCCATGTTATGGCCCAGTCATGGCATGATGAGTTGTATACTTACATTTTGTCACATTGGCTCATACGGTCATAGAGTCATACGAGTCATACATACTGTTACATACTGTCATACTGTCATACTCATTTGGTAGTTTGCAACCTGTGCCTGTGACTGTAACTGTATTCAACTGTGTGTCTAACTTAAACTATACCGTATACCCGTATACCGTATACTAGGTCTCCTCTGCCTTACTTTGTGATTCTGACAGTCTAGACATTTTCCCTGCAGTGGTATACGGTATGTATAAGTGTTACACTATAATCAAATACGTATCAATGCAGCGGCAGGTGTGCAAGGTTCCCATCCACTACGACAACCGCCAGCCGGGCGTCTTGCTATTCAAGGGCAACCGCAAGAAGGTTCGCGTGGGTTGCCGGACTGCAGCCGAGAAGCAGCAGGACTCGACTGATTCAGTGAATAAGAAACATACTTACTTAGCAGGTTTAGTATTTTCGTTCAAGGTTGAATTGATTGCCTTCCATATTCAATGACAATGATGTGCGGCTGTGTGTGTGTGTGCTGCGGCTGTATATCATATAATATACTATGAGACTATGACTATGATTTGATAATCATATGATATGATATTGATATAACTAATACAAAATAATATAATATAACATAACATAAGTTTATGTCTGCAATTTACTGCAATTTTATCAACCTATGAATCTATGTTATAAAAAATATAGTCTAGTGTCTAGTGTTTTACAGAATAAATATCAAGAACCGTGAATTTGATAATCGTATGAAAGGTCTGTGTGGATGTCCTCCGTGTGTGTCTGTGTGTGGTCGGAATACCTTCCTGCCGCGTTCCTGCCTGCTGCAGGAAGACATGGATTATCAAGGGGATGCAGAGGGTGTGCAAAGGATGTTTGGGGAACGAGCCCAAGGACTTGTCCAAATGTCTAACGCAGCGCGCAACATCGATGAAGTGCGCCGTGATGTTGCCAGTCACCTGCAAGCCCGCGAGGCGGGTGATCAGGATGCTCCTGGGCCCGAAGATGCAAATCAGAACGAGGCTGCTTCCCAGCAGATGCTTGATTTCAATATCTTTGATATGGGTGGTGGAACATCTACTGCGGCTGCGAAGGCAAGCAACAAGCGCGCGTCGAAAACACCGGTACCAGCGGCAGCGGCAGAGCCTTTGCTCAACCTCGGTGAAGCCACCGGCAACGGTAGCCAGAACGGACCTCCTAGTCCGGAGCGTCCGACGCAGTTGCCAGGTAAGGGTAAGGGGCGCGGTAAAAATCGCTTGGGAGGAGGAAATCCTTCGGGAGATCTTGCTGGGAATCCAGCCAAGAAGCCAAAGCAGAGCGAGATGGACAAAGCCGATGATCTACTTAGATCAACAAACGAGAAGTTCAACGATGCTATGTTGTGGCAGAGCCGCCCCAAGAAGAAAGAGATCGACAAGCAAGTGAAGTTATTGGGCGACATGGCCTCGAAGGTCTTGTCGATCGGTGATGACGGTGGCTTCCAGAAGAGCAATCTTCTAAATGACAGGTGCTTGGATCTGGAGGCTAAGTTTGATCTCTTCAACAACATCTCCAAGAACGCCAAGGACTTTGTCACGCAGTCCATGGAGGATACAACTTTGCAGATTCTCCTGAACACCGAGGCGACAGTGTTGAACAACATCATTGTGTTCACGGCTACAGAGACGCTGAAGATGACTGACGTGGAGAGCAAGCTAGAGGAGGGCTCCAAGCTTTTCTTCAAAGTCTGCGGCTTCAGCAGTGAGTCAATCATCTCAGTGCGGCTGTTGAAGCTGAAGATTGATCATGATGCTGCTGCTGCGGGCGGCTCTGTTGCTCAGAGCTACGCCGCGGACACAGAGGCTCCTGTCCCGGCTCTGCAGCAGGTGATCTTCAGCATGTGGCTCGACCGAGCTTGCCGTGCTCGCATCCAGCCGAAGTTCACAGCGATGGTGAACCAGCTCCCCCCTTTTATGGATGTCTCAGCAAGTCTTTGATAGGCTGATAGGCTGTGTTTTTTGTCAGTGTGTCATGCGGTCGCGGCATAGGCGGCATAGTGGGATGGTCCGTGGGTGGGTGAGTGCATGCCCCCGTTATTGGGTGCAGTTGTTATTTATGTTCTGCTAGGCTGCTAGCTGTTGCTTAAGTATGCCTGCGAAGCCCTAAGGCCCTAGCCCCTTTCCAATTTATATCCTCGGAGGCCTCTGAGCCTTTGAAGAATTAAATGATGATTCTGACTCCTGACTCCTGACTCCTGACGATAATATACGGTTGATGGACAAAATCCTGCATGACCTTATATACCTAAACTATGTGATCTATGACCTATGGTACTATACTATATTTGGGTCATGCAGGATTTTGTCCATCAACAGTGACAGTAAGTATTATTAATTAGTAACATTACGAAAAAACAAAATTACGAAAATAAAATATAATATTACTATTACTAGACTATTACTATTACTATTACTATTACTATTACTATTACTATTACTAATACTATTACTATTACTATTATATTATTATATTACTATTACTATTACTATGACTATTACTATTACTATAATTAGTTCTAGTTACACAGTAACACAGATAGACAGATAACTCGGATGGCTCCTTTAACTTGTGTGGCTGTCTGCGTCGGGTTGTGAACACCGCACACCGCCTAGACCGTAGACCCTAACTTCGAGGTGTCCTGTGCCGCCAGTTGACTTCAACAAAGTGCAGCTTTCTTGGAAGCCGCCAACGTCCGACATCGGAGACGTTGCAGGAGAATTTTCCAGCTTGATGAAGTTGGATGCGCAAGTCTTACGGACAATGCTGACTGATTGGAGCAAGGCTCTGATTGGGGCCCTGACCATATGTTGACCAGAAGAGGTAGCTGAGATATGTAGCTGAAGCAGTGTAGCAGTAGCAGCGGCGTGGGAAGCATAGGTAGAGACAAACTATATAACTTGGAGAGGAGCTTTATAATTTACAACTTATAACTTTTTTTTATAACATATCATAAAACCTGCCTATAATTTTATATCATATAGTCTATCACTTCTATTTCGGGTTTAGGTACTGGAAAAGAACGTGACGTGTAAATCTCGCCCGGTGTGAAATAACTTCCCACCCCCCCCCCTTCTGGGGGGCCGAACCAGGGGGTTGGAAATGTGGACAAAAGCTGAATCGTTCAAGTGCTCACCAATGTGTTAATGTGTTCATGTTCAAGAAATGTTTGCAAATTTTTGGGGAAACCAATATCGTAATATTGTATAAACCCGGGAATACAATCTCATCCGACCTTTGGTTGGAGTTCCGTCATCTATCAGTCAATCGATCTATGAGTCTATTTCAGTGATACAGTAGCAGTCCAAGCAGCCGTTAATATTATCCAAATTAGTCCATAATGACTAATAATTAATAATGACTCATGACTCATGACTCATGACACCTGGTCACCTAGTCATATTGTTGTTCTATTTAAAGTATTCTTCCGAAATTCTTCCATTAAATGCACCAATGTAATAGTAGCAGTGGTACTAGTTTTTGTGCTAGGCCACGCCACTGGAGACTTTCTTTGCCAAGATGTGCGTTGATCTGAAGGGTGCGTTCAGCGTCCGATTGTCATCGTTGCTCCGTTCGTCAACAGGGACGGCCAGGAGATTGGTTTGATCCGTAGTAAATTATAAAGTATAATTATAATGTCAGTGTTCAGTCGATGATTCATTGAAAGGTGGTTGCTGCACCATTTCGATTTGTGGAGGACTCTTTGGGCTTCGTTGGAGAGCGCTGCCAAACGCGCGGTTACCCCGGCTTCAGTGGTGCAGAATGCACAACAGATCATCCAAGACTTCCCGACTGACTACGTGAAAGAAATGACCGGGTCGCCCTCGACAGGGTCTTTGCGTGCGCTTCTGCATGAGGACTCGCGCGGCTTATTGATTCAGAGATTCTGAGATTCTGAGATCCAGGATCCATATTAAGTTTACAAACTCTTTATGAATAGCGTCTGGTTTTTAACTTGTGCCATGTCTTCTGTCTTCCGGAGGACAAATTTGACAAGATTCAGATGGCCCTTGGCATCATGAAGTCCGTCGAGGTCCTCCCACAGGCCCACACGGCGAACCTGACGGAGCTTGATGAGCTCCGTACAAGCACCTCGAAGTTGGCTGCTAGGCTATGAGGCTATGAGTATGACTGTATGACTCGTATGACAGTATGACTAGTAGTCAGTTTATTTCTGTTACCATTGCTACTACTGCTACTTGTTACTTTTCTACGTCTACTCCTACCTACCTGATCCTACTCCTACTACTACAACTACTACTAGTACGACTACTACTACTGCTACTAATAAACTGATAAACAACAACTATGGTTCGCAATTCACAACTCGTAACAATACGAATGCTTCAACAATTTACCTAAACTAAGCCCCTGGCCTTCAGACGATCCTAGGAGAATTTGGTTCGGGACTACGGGTCCTCGGTCATTGGCCTTCTGGAGACACATTTGACGACGGACTTGTGGATCCAGGGAAAGTTCAAGGATGTGGACCCGCCGGAGAACGCGATTCCGCCGCATAGCGAGCTTGCGGGCCTCACGAAGTGGCTGCTTCACTTCGAGGCCATTGATTTTGCGGATCATTTCAGTGTTCATTATTCCGAGTTCCATTCCGGATTCTAATGACTCACTAATTACTAATTACTAATGGCTGATACTATACTGATACGAGTTTACATTATTGCTGCATGGCACAGGTTTATGCTGGATCGGCGCAACAGCTACAGAAGCTGGTGGCGCTTTGGGCAGAGCTCGAATCGGCATGTTTGTTGCGCTGGACGACAGAGCAGGATCTGACTGTGGACAGCTTCGAAAAGGCGTCCAAGGCCATCGTGCGACTTCAGGAGTCAGCCATGACAGGTGAGTTGGAGCAAGTTCTTTCATTATCGGGAGTTCCAGGCACTACGGCAAATACTACTCACTACATTATAGGATTTGTTAAACCTCTCTTGCTCTGAATTCTTGACTATTGAACTGTTGACATTATTGAATTATTGACCATTGTTGCCTACGTTGCTATTCTACTGTAATTCTACTACTACAATTATTATTATTATTATACAGTACATTATTATTATTATACTATACAGTTATACAGTTATACAGCAGTTATACAGGTTATACAGTCTTTAAAATAATATACTATACTGTACTATACAGTATACAGTATACAGTGTACAGGATACTGTATACAGTTCAATTCAGTTATAGTTATAGTAGTTAGTGAGCCAGTCCATTGCAGCTGGACGTGCAGGTGTTCTCAAGAACGTTGGTGCTCAGATGATCGCTTGTGTCCGAGCCGTGGGCGACCATAAGCTTCAGGTGAAGTGGCTTCGTCGCCTTCTCGAAGCAGGGCACTACGAGGACATTGCAAAGACAGAGAATCTTCGCATTTTGTACCTGGGCAAGGACGCAGATGGGATCCTCCGCACGCTACGCTCTTGCTCAGAGTTGATTGAGATTGACGTTGCCGCGATGGACATGACGGAGAAAGAGTGCATGCGGACCGCCCTAAAGATGTACGTCCAGGTGAAAATGGCTGAGCAAGCTGATGTGGATGCCGCCGGCAAGCAGGAGGCCATGACCAAGCTGGGGGCATTGACAGATCAGCTACGGGAGACCTTCAATTCCGAGGCCGCAAAGTATGATGAAACCCGACAGGGCCGTGCTGAGTGGGTGGCCCAACATGCGTCCATCACAAGCCGTCTTGCAGAGATGGACCCCTCGTTGTTCACGGAGGCCGCGGAGTATGGAAAGGACGAAGCATTCGGAGCCGAGGTGCGGAAGACAACTGAGTGTAGGAAGCTCAGCTGCTTGTTGTCATGTGACAGCGACCAATACAATAGATGATGAGTTCACTCAATTTATGATTGCAATTTTATAATGTGCAGCAGTAAGGCATTGCCGAGCTGAACAAGACGCAGGACCTGTGGAGGATCATTTCGAGCCATGAAAAAGACTTTGAGGGTACAGGTGCTTTGTTGGATGCCTACAACAAACTGAAGACATCCATCCTCACTGCGCCCACAGTCGACAATTATGGCTACCTCGTCTCGTGCATCATGCTGGTTGAGTTGCTTTTGCCGGATCACCCCCAAGCGAATGAGATCCCTACGCTTGCCGCCCAATTCTACAAGTACAGTGCTTCGAATTTGCGCACGTTGAAGAAGCAGTTGCCCCAAAAAGCCACCGAGAAACTGGAGCGCATCATCAAGGACAGGAGCTCTTTATTATAATTATTAATTATTATATTATATTATATTATATTATATTATATTATATTATATTATATTATATTATTCTGAATATTCTGAATATTCTACTGTATTATAGTCGTTCAAAATTTTTGTTTGCTTAACAAAGTGATGTGGCCAGGACAGCAAGAGCAAGAAGGCACCCAAGGAAGACGCATCTTCCAACCATGGGGGCTCGAGTGCAGGGCCATCTGAGATGCCACCTCCGACAGAGACCCCGTCAAAACGTAGACGCATTTCCGTAAAGAAGCCGTGAGACACTTCAGTCAACGATCCACAAAGTTCCAAAGAAGTGGATCAGATTTAGGCTTAGATGATCTTAGATGATTTCGGCCACCCGAATCTGGGCTGGCGACTGTAGCATACGGCCCGAGCGATTAATAATTTGTAATATTTGTTCTGTTCTGTAATTCTGTAGTGTTGTTACGTCTCAGGTCTGTTTGCAGGTGAAGTTTCAGGTAGCGGTAGAGAGATCATTTCATATTTCTGGGATACTGGGCTTCAGATTGCATCGGCTTGCGCCCCTGAGGGAAGAATCGGCGGCAGCCTCCCCCCGGACAACACTAT
This sequence comes from Symbiodinium sp. CCMP2456, assembly GCA_905221635.1. Classification (NCBI taxonomy): domain Eukaryota; class Dinophyceae; order Suessiales; family Symbiodiniaceae; genus Symbiodinium; species Symbiodinium sp. CCMP2456. Next base: position 9,920 of record CAJNDV010003218.1, read on the forward strand.
TATCTCAAATTATTTCTATATTGTCTATATCATGTGTCATTATAGATGGTATATAGTCAGTCCTACAGTCCTACACTTTTAACTTTTAACTTTCAACCTGCATGGGGGACGGCACGCCAGCCTTCAAGAATCGCCGCGTATCGGCACGCTCTCGGCACCCACAGTGTATAGCAGTCCAGTGGCCCGGGCAGCACAAAAAAAAGGCATCAAGCAGCCTACAGCCGAAATAACTTGAAATAACTAACCATAAATCCTAAACCGGTTGCAAGTTTAGACTTTGAGCCCCGGGAACGCACGCCCAGTCGCGCCAGGACCCTGGGAGAAAACGCGAGCGCAACACACGGTTGTCGGATTCACGAGAACGTGCAGTGTGTCGGATGAAACGAGAGCTCGGGCTTGAATCAATGGACGATGTGGAATTCTCCCAGCCTCTGTCTTGCAAGTTTGTTCATTTTTGAAGTTCCCAGCTTATGATTGTCTGCATCCTGCATGTTGCATGTTGCGCTTCCTATTCATGCAGGCATACAAGCTGGGCACGTGGGCAGAACACCTCTTGGGACCGGTGTGTGACACATCGCCAGGAGGTCAATATTAACCTTCTGTTTTGGGAGATGAAGAAGCAGGAGCATCCATTGGACTTGGTGGTTTTTGACTACGCCAAGAGTGTTGAGCGTGGGAGCTACCGTGTTGATGGCTGGAGCCCTGCGTGACTTGCCCAGGTTCACAGTATGTTTAGACAGACCTGTGGGGCATGCGTGCGGCATGTGAGATACAGAATTGTTGTCCTCATTGCAGTCTTTAGAGCAGCCATTGTCCAGTGTCCAAATTAAGAAGTATTTAGGTCGCCAGTTGTTTGTTGTTGTCGTTGCTGTAGTTGCTGTAGTTGTGGTGTAGTTAGACTTTATAGTCTTATAGTCATAGTCATAGAGTCATAGTCATAGTCTTAGTCTTAGACTTAGTCTTAGTCATAGTCAGCACAGTCTGTTGTTGTTGTGGTTGCTGCAATTTTTGTTTTTGAATTTGTTGTGGTTTGTAGCGTTGTGCTCGGGATGGGGATCTCGATCAACATCTGAGGCTCTCCACGAACACCAAATTGTACCTCTTCGGATGTGGCAAGTTTTTGCGTGGAGCACACCTCCTGGCGATGCCGTGAGCCTACGCACGTCCGCATGATGGCTTGCTTGTGCAGAATTTGAGTGACATGTAACATGTAGTCTAGAGCCGTCTGCTTAGAGTGGAAACGAGGCAAGGCTTTGCTATTCGGTCCTCGGACCTAGA
>CAJNDV010003221.1:0-11188 GCA_905221635.1 Symbiodinium sp. CCMP2456
GGACTGTGCCCATACATGCATGCATACCTGCCTAATTACCTCCTACCTACCTACCTACCTACCTACCTGCTTGCCTACCTACCTACCTACCTACCTACCTACCTACCTACCTACCTACCTACCTACCTACCTCCCACCGACCATGAGATTTTCCTTATAGTACATTCATGCACAGCCACCGAAGCTGCGATTTGCAACGCTGAAGGCCACTCCTTTCAAGGAAACTCGGCAACCCAAACTCCCCCGAAGGAACCCGAGGAACCGAAAACGAACCGATTCAGTTTGACCCCGAATGGCCCAAACCGGAGTTGTGAAAAGTAGCGAAAAAGCTGTGAATTGGCGCGAAAAGTTGTGAATTGTATGTGGCCATGGGCCGGCTCATTGGGCGGGGGGTCGCGAGCTGGCCTGCACATTCCGGTGGGGGTCACGAGCTGGCCTGCCACCTCATGTTTCAACTTGTGCTTTGAATGAATGTGTGCTTCGCTTGCAAGCGTGTGCCTTGGAGGCGAACGTGTGCCTTGCACTCCTGTGTGATCATGCTGCAGCATCTGGATAGAAGGTTGCTGTCGGTGTAGGCATTTTGCCACCCATGGCGAAAACCAAGCGTAAAGACTCCAAAGGGTCCAAGGATGTAGACACTTGCAAGAAGGGCAAGACTGGAAAGGAAGAAGAGCGAGGCCGTCCCCGCACCCGGGGAGCCATGTCCCGCCAAGGCACCCCGGCCAGCAGTGCAGCCTCGACACCCCCCCCGAACAAGCGAATCTTCGGCAAGAGATCGTCCGATGCCCCTGCCCAACAACCCTCTGCTCTTAAGAAGAAAAAGGGAGGAAGCCAGCCACAGCCCCCGACCGACACAAGGGCCGACAAGCAGCTACCGAAGGAACCGAAGCAAGAAACCACAGACAAGGCAAAGAAGGAAACAAAGGAAAAGAAGGAAGGAAAGGATAAGAAGAAGGAAGCACAGGAAAAGAGAGAAGCACAGGACAAGAAAGAAGCAGAGGAAAAAAAGGAAGCACAGGAAAAGAAGGAAGCAAAGGAAAAGAAGGAGGCAAAGGAAAAGAAGGAAGCAAAGGAAAAGAAGGAAGCAAAGGAAAAGAAGGAAGCAAAGGAAAAGAAGGAAGCAAAGGACCCCAGCACCAAGCAGCCCAAAGAGAAGAAGCCAACAGACCCGAGGGACAGCGACGCAGACACCAAGGCCAAGACCCAAACCCAAGACAGCAAGTCCTCTAACAAGCCGAAGAAACAAAAGGAGGAAAGTGACTCAAGCAGTTCGGAGAGCGAGGCAGGATCCGAGTAAACCAGTTCTGTGTAGCTGCTATAATTGTCATATAGTTAGCAAGCCTTCGTTGCGTATCGTTCTGTTACGGACAGGACGACCCTGCTGCAGCACAGCTGGAAGAGGAAGTCGACAGCTTGCTTCGGGAGATCGATGAAGAAGACGGCGAGGATGGTGACGAGGCCGACGACCAGTCCGTTAGCGAGTCCCGCAGCAACAGCGATGGCGAGACCGGCGAGGCAGACGACGACGACGACGACGACGACGACGACAGTGACTCCGACAGCGGCAGCACATCCGATTCTGCCGAGGGATCCGAATCCGAGCTGCCGGGAGCTTCCGCAGAGCTGGTCGAAGCTGCGCAGAAGGCGGAGGCGGCGACCAAGCGCAACAGCTTCTCAGTTTGAAGAGATCATGCAGCCAATGTGGTTTAATAATAATTAGTAACTAGTAGGTATGTTGAAGGCTTAGGGTTTAGGGTTAGGGTGTTGGAGGTTTAGGGTTTATAGGGTTTAGGGTGATAAGCTTTTCCGGGGTTACGTAGAATCTCAGGTGTGACCAACAAGAAGGAATGGGACGTCTTCAGCAGGGAGGTCCAAGACCGCAAAAAGTTCCCTGTCAGCTTGTCATCGCATCTGCAAAAGGACAAAGTGGACCTCTTCAACTTGTGGTTGGAGAACAACAAAGACCTCAAGAAGCTCCTAGGCTATACTTATAAACTACTTGAGGTCCCTTTAAAAAAGCCAGTTGTCTATGGGACACCTTTAGTCTCCGGGGTGTTCCTGATCTTATCCTCTTAAACCCGATAAGCCCCAAATCTGATGTACATCCTCAACCATAAACCCCTTTTATAAACTCGATAAGCCCCAAACTCTACGCACATCCTGAACCATAAACCCCTTACATAACTTGTTGCAACCTCATCACCCAAAGCACATAGGAACCCTTGCCGATTCAGGGTCGCTGTGGTCGTCGAGCGCCGAGTGGAGCAAGTGAACACCTCGCGCAGTGGTGTCATCAGCATGAAGGGCAGAGACATTCTGCAGAAGTACCCGGTAGAGAAGGGCGAAAAGTTGCTAAAGCGGCTCAAGGAGAAGGGGAGGTACTACGAAGACCCCGAATTTCCCAATGATGAGGAGGAGCTCTGAATTGATTTATTTTATCCATCTAATAAGTTGTCGGTCTGGGTACATATCGGCTGGTTCCATATTGGATATGGTAGAAAGCATATAGGAGCCACGCAAACCCCTTGCAGGAGTACTATTACTATTTGTCAGCGCCCAAGAAGGCCTGGAACGACAATGTCACCGGCACGAAGATGTCGTTGGCGGGCACGGAGAAGAATCCTGACCAGGAGCTGCTCGCTGGGCTGACTGGTCCGGAGGGACCATTGCAGAGTGGGGCATTGCCTGCTATTGATGCACAGACAGCCGACGGCGAGAAGGCATTACAAGAATCCCTTCACAAGAATGTTGCTGTTTCCAAAAAATCTAGCAACAAGAAGAAGCCGGACAAAGCCACGAAGGTAGCTCCGACCACCTACAAAGAGAATCTTGTTTTGATTTTAGATTCCACGGGTGGGCCTCCTAAACCGTAAACCCTTAAACCCAAAACCCAAAACCCTAAACCTAAACCCTGTTCGTCCTTCTTCCCCAGGAAAGCCGAGGAAGCAAAGACAGAGATTCTTCGAGCCAGCTCGCAGGCCCGTCAGCTGGCCCTTGGCTTGTCCCACGTTCAGTATGGTGGCGACTTGCACGATGAGTTGATGACATTCAACGCCGATATGGAAGAGTTGTACAAGGTGATTCAGAAGTTGGGCGTGGACAAGGCTAATGATCGTGCCTACAAGAAGCCCTTGCGCAAGTGTGACAAGAAGCTTGGTTGGTGGAGGACCGCCGAGGCCGGGCCAACTTAAAATCACACAACCCTGTTGAGCCCTACACCCTAAGACCCTAATTTAGGGTTTAGGGTTCAGGGTTTAGGGTTTAGGCTAGGGTTTATAAGGGTTTAGGGTTTATATAATCCTAAAACCCGAAGCCCCTAAACCCCGAAACCCTAAATCCTTAAACCCGTTGTACTTGGAACCTCGCCAGGCATGTCCCAGGTGTGAGTGCTGAAATCCTTAAACCCGAAGCCCCTAAACTCCTAAACCCTACATCCTGAAACCCATCGAAGCCAAACCCAGCACCGGAAGCAAAAAAACTTTGTTTGCGGTCCAACAACCTTCAAAAAAACTTTGTTTGCGGGCCAACAACCTTGAAGCCAAACCCGAAACCCCAAACCCATAGATGCAATATCATGCTGAATTTCACGAGTAAATGAAGCCAACAACCCCGAAGCCTACAACCAACTCGAAACCGAACCCCCTGAAATAAACCCCACAGCCCCACAGCCCATAACTAATTCGAAGCCACAAACTCGGGGCCTATCACCTAGCTCGAAACCCCAAACCCTGCTAATCTAAACAACTAATAAGATTATTCCACAAAAACATTATAGAACAGCCCGAACCCCCCGCCCAGGTTCAGACTACTATAGCTGCCCATGAGGCTAAAATAGAAAGCCGTGACCCGAAACCCTCCTAAACCGCTCAATAGAAACATTTTGCGATGTGCGAGGGTAAACACCCAGATCTAAATAACCTAAATTGACACTCGAACCCCTGAAAGCCTATCGCTTCTTAACCCCTTCTCCTTAAGTCCTTAGAAGGTACCGCTAAAGTCCCAATAGTGCATCGGCCGAGTTTGCTCCCAACGCAGGCGGCCGCTCGTGGCTTGATCTCCGGCTTGAAGCCGAAGAAGAAGAAGGAGAAGGCTGCCGGCGGCGAGAAGCAGGATGGTGCTTGAGCTTTCTGCATCCTAAAGGGATGCCAAATTTCATGAGTTATGGAGGATAGACGTCTGTTGCCCTAGACGGCAGCCGGGGCTTTGCACTGCTGCTACGTTTTGCAACTCTGGCTTGCCCTTTACTCTAATGGCAGCACAGCTTCTGTATGCTAGACTTGCAAGCTAAGACAGAGTGTCAGTGGCAGTGAGTGCATGGGGCTGCGACAGCCGGCAACAGCGATCCCTCTCGCCACATGTGTCAGCTTCCGGATAGAAAAAGTCGAAACTGTACTGTCAAGTCCTCGCTCCCAGAAAATCCCCATACAAACGAAGCCCGGCCTCCGCAGGTACTTGCATCGATGCCGTCTTCGGGGAAACAGGTCCTTCGAATCAGAGGCCAGGGCTTCTTCACTTGTGGGGGTTTGTGTAGGAGTGTAGGAATTCTTGGTAAAGGATATCGACTCCGTTCGAGGGTTGTCGGGGGTTGTGCTTATTCTCGCTTGGACCAGGGGGGGTGCTCGCAAGCGCCGCTACGAAGAGATGAACTTCAGCCATGAAGCAGATTGTTTTCTGCGAGCCTTGATTCAATATATCGGATAGTTGTATTTTATGCCATTCTGCAATTATCATAATCTTTAGAGAAGAAGCAGTTGATCGAGGACTGATTGGTTCCGGCAAAGCTCATATCCGAACCATGGCTGCAGTGGCACAGGCACAAGTTCAGGATTCGGTGGGTGGTATGGGTGTGCCGGAAGCCATCAATCATTTCGCTAGCATCGGCTCCTACAGCAAGAACCCACAAAACGAAGAACGAGATTTGCACCGCTGGTTATCCGGACTGTACGGGCTGCAATTGGAGCTTTATGAGCTTCGATTGCGTCTTCAAGTAACTTGACAACACACTCAGCAGGATTCCTTTAAGTCGTATCTCGCTCTCTCTCTCTCTCTCCCACTCGCTCCCTCTCTCTCTCTCTCTGCGGGCCTGGGTTGTGGATGTGTGGGTGTGCGGGTATGTGTGCCTGTGGGTGTGTGGTCTGTTGTGCTGCCTTGCGAAGCTCAGGTGCCACATTCCACTGAATGTGAGGAGATATGCATATCAACTCTGATGCCCCACGAAGTTCTACACTGCATCGCATGCGCTGGCTCCAAGCAGGCTGTGCGCGGATCGGGGTATTAGATTGTAGTTTCTGTAGTTCGGGTTTTACAAAACTCAAGTTTTCAACAATTCAGTCTACATGGCAGTCAATGTGAACTAGGTGGCCACTTCACTGACTGGAGAATACGACTCCGAAGCTATTCGAGACTTCTGGCTACACTGCGAGACATTGGATGAATGGAAAAGCCACCCTGTCTTTTCAAAGGGAAAGGAACTGGGAAGCCCCTTGCAGCGATGGTGCTTATACAAAATCATTAAGCCTAGTAGTAACTGTGCAGATAATGATCGATACGCTATTCTACCGCGAGGCATCGTCCCCATGGTATTTCACCTCGACGGTGCTGAGTTTTACGCGAACTCTGAGTATCTTGTTTGGTCCATGGGCAGTGCCCTTGCAAGTGGAGATGTGCCCCAGTGGCAACGGGTGATAGTATCAGATTATCAGGAGCATCCTTGATATTCAATGCATTCATTCCAGGTGTGGGACATCAAGTTCCCCTTGGTCATCGTTCCGCACGAAGCCGTTCGAGACAAGAAGGCGCTTGCGGGCCTGTGTTTAAAGGTTCATGAAGCGCATCTATTCGTATTGAACACAGCATGAGTCTATAAGCCCGAGCTCCAATCCACACAGATATCATTCGACACAGGTTCACGATGCTGTGCAAGCACGGGTAGCAAAGTTCATCGGATGGTCCATGCGATTTGCCCTTTCGGGCGTGGGCCCTGCCGTGGGATTCGACAACGAGCCGTTTCTCCCGAAAAGCTTGCATGCCCGTCTGGCAGGCAAAACACTAGGCAATGGCTTGGTGAAGGCTGCGTACTTCGGGATGAGATATGATATGAAAGCTCGTTATCAAGCCAACTTTTTCGAGAGATGGTACAACTGTGGATCCATATGCGAAAGTTGTATGGCGCAACAACCTTTCAAGAATTCTGACCCAGCGTTGAATTACAAGGATTTCCGGGAAACAGCCGTGCACAGAATGACGGTAATATCGCACGAGACGTATTGCCGGACCGCTACCATCCCGAGCCCCTGGCTAGCTGTAGAAGGATGGACGCTGGGGACTGCTTTTCGAGACCCGATGCACTGTATGTACCTGGGGATATGCGCTTCTGTTCGCAAAAGATAGCTCTGGTTTTCTACTGTGTGAAAGCCATTTCAAAGTATTGTTTCTGTTTTGTGGACTTGTGCTCTCGAGGCAAGGACTTATTCCCCAGCATCTTGGGGGAGTTCCTGGATGCTGGTGTTCTGGGGGGAGGCGACCGAGAGTCGCAACTGAGACGGCTTTCAGTGGAAATGCATGCCGCCTGTCAGGCGGCCGGGCCCTTGGGTGTGACAGCTAGAAAATATTTTTTTGTTTCTGTGCTTTCAGGGAGGAGAATAAATACAGCCCAGCCCATTCCCAAGCAGGTTGCACATTCGTCGACGAAGCTTCACACTGTCCAACACTGGTGTGAGCAAGCCATCTGAATACGGTGAGTTTGGAAGTGTTTGGAAAGCAGCCGAGATCAAGATTCTACTTTGGTTTTTCACTCGAAAAACTGTGGACGTGGCCGAGACGACGGATGCATCTTATAAGAAAACGTCTTCTTCGTATTCTTTCTGTGCTTTTCAGTTTTAAGGCTACCACTCCTTGTTGTAATCTCCCCTCACACCGTGAACCTATATGCCCTAAACCTAAACCCTTAAAAGCCTTGCACCTTCGAATTTTATCGGAAATCGTAGCCGCTGAACTGCTTAAACCACCTTATAACCTCCGACCCCTTATAGCACAACACTACCGTAAACCAAGGACCCAACCCTGAAAACTGTTGCATCCTGCACGTGGTGCCTACACAGAGCAGTGCAAATCTTTGACGAGAACGATCTCATCCTTCCGGTGAACGATGCAGAAGCTGCTTACAAGTTCATCATGCAAGGTTTGCAGTGTTGGCAAGACTTGGCACTACGAAACTTGACGCTTGGTAAGCGACGGTGGAAACTGCGCCCTAAGCATCACTATGTAGACCATATAGCCAGAGACGTGCGTCGCACGCGGCTAAATCCACGACTTGTCATGCAATGCTTCCAAGAAGAATCCTATCTAGGACACATCAAAAGGATAGGAGTGCATTGTCACTCAGCACAAATGATGACACGGCTTTTCCAGCGGCTGATGATTCTGCTCGCGGTTCGCTTTAAGGATAACATCACGAAGTGAAGACGAAATTCTGTGTAAACAAATATAAGCACCGGTACAAGTGACACTATGCCCTTGAATCTTCAGTGATGTTGATAATTCGTAATTTAGATTGCTCGGCCCGGCAGTCCTCGCAAGTGGCAGCACGCCGCAGTGATGGGGCACAGCGACAAAGGGTTGGTTGCAGGAGTCGGGGTTTAGGGTTTTTGGGGTTATAGGGTTTAGGGATAAGGGACTTACAATGTTGGAGGATTTGATGAGGGCTTTAACTCTATATGGGGACTATATATAGATATGGGGATTTATAGACTGGGAATTCGGATTTCGAGGACCTCAGGCCCGCGATGCCGCCGTGGCAGAACCATAAACCCAAAGTTAGCCCCAAGCTGCTCATTAAATGAGCATAGAATAGCCCGGAATCAAACGTCTCCGAAATCCTAAACCTTGTGTTGGGGCTTTGGGGCAGAATTGTGTTGTACGGCCTTATATATATATATATACCTATATAACCTATATAACCTATATAGGTTTTTTGGTGTTTAGGATTTTTGGTGCTTTGGACTTTGGAATTTCAGAGTTGTCGGCCTCGAGGGGTGTTATGAAGAATTCATGTGGTGGACAACACTATAGAACTCCTAAACTGCAACCGGAACTCTCATTCCAAGCAGCAGCGATCCAGATCTGAGCTAGGTTGCTCTACGGACCTATACGCCCCTACTTCCCACACATGAAATGCTAAGTCCAGAAATATAGGGGGCTGAATATAAACCCCAAATTTCCAAAGACCCTATACATAGTCACCATAATCTCATCTTGAAAGGTCTCAACTCCACAGCCGAAGTACCCAAAGCTGCCAAAGATCCTCCTCATTTCAAATCCAGTCGGTAAAATATAAGGAAGCAGCGGCCACTTGCAGAGAACCTCGGGAAACCATCCGAACTTTAACCTCAATGCCTCAGAGACTTATAGGTCCTCCAGAACCGGCCGCGATTTAGCTTTCGACTTATATCTTTTGGTTATCATATTGGGGGGCGGAGCAAGATTCGCATAAAGTCCTTTGCACTGCAATGGTCGCATTCTAAGTTATATAGCCACGTGTTACTTTGGAAGTTTGTAGCGCGGAACCGGTTCACTCAAGTCAATTAGTTGGTTGGCTTCCATATCCAAGTCTGCCGCCGCAGCTACGAAGCTACCCGTTCGAGAGCGACATTTACTCGTGCATGGTGCTGCAATCTGAGATGAATTCAACCACTGAACATGCACGCGGGTTGAAAGTGCACGGAAATAGAACCCCGGCAGCACGAAAATATATGCAATAAGATGGATGAATTTTCGGTTTAGCGGAAACGCCAACTTCTAATATTGGCGTTTGTGTTTCGCTAACTGGCGGAAACGCCAAATTCCAACGCTGGCGTTTGCTTTGTATATGTAGCCACAACCCGAATTCCAATATACTTCCGTTAACTTGCTTGCATTGCATGTTGCATGCATGAGTTTCCGGGTTTGGCGGAAACGCCACATTCCGACACTTGCGTTTGCATGCGTATATATACCATGTCCATGTATGATTTTCCGGTTGGGCGGAAACGCCACATTCCGACACTTGCGTTTGCATGGATAAATATCATGTCCATGTATGATTTTTCCGGTTTGGCGGAAACGCCACATTCCGACGCTGGCGTTTGCATGGATAAATATCATGTCCATGTATGATTCTTCCGGTTTGGCGGAAACGCCACATTCCGACGCTAGCGTTTGCTTGGATAAATATCATGTCCATGTATGATTTTTTCGGTTTTGCGGAAACGCCACATTCCGACGCTGGCGTTTGCTTGGATAAATATCATGTCCATGTATGATTTTTCCGGTTTGGCGGAAACGCCAAATTCCAACGCTGGCGTTTGCTTGGATAATTATCATGTCCATGTATGATTTTTCCGGTTTGGCGGAAACGCCAAATTCCAACGCTGGCGTTTGCGTAGCGGTAACGCCAACTTGGAACGCTGGCGTTTGCGCGCGTGCATGCCATGGCAGCTATATACTTAACTATATTATATATTTTATATACATAGCCAAACTTACGTATACAAAAGACGACTTCGTTTACAAACCGAATGTTTGTATACGAGAGACTACTTGGACCTGTTAACATACTTCGTTGGTGTGCAAAGTTGCCCTCAGAGCAGCTTCGGAGCGTGACGGCATGGAGGAGGGTGGTGATCCCCGCCAGCTCGAGGTGGAGTGCGGAACAGCCAACGTCTGGTACAACACTGTCAAGCTCGCCTCCGGGGTCACGTCCCCGCCCGAGGGGGCCACGGCCGAAAAATCTGGCTGGGTGCACTTGAGCACACTTGCCAGACAGATAGGGAGTTCGGAGGACTCCGTGACGACCAAGTGGGGGGAGCTCCGCAAAGCCCTCCAGTGATCGCCAGGAACAACAGCAGCCGAAAGGGCTGCCGAGACGACGCCACGGCAAATGCATGCCCTGAGCTGGAATGTTGGGGGACAGACAGCGGCGAAGGCCCTGGAAGTGCTCCTGGCACTCAGCCGAGGGGGAATTCATCCCTTTCACCAGTCCCTTGTCGTACTCTTTCAGGAGATCATCTGCGACGAGGGGAAATTTCACTTGGAACTGGAGGAGCTGCAACTCATCTTCGGCAAAGGTCCCGGAGAATGGCGAGGGAATGCCGTAGCGCATACTTCCAACTTGCGGCATACTCGTGGAAAGATTTGCCCGGCGCCCTTTCATGCGTATTGACATCAGAGCAGATTCGTTTCAGTGCTGTTTCAGTGCACGTTCCGCACCATGCCACACTTTCAGCAGCCGAAAACATCCTACAGCAACTGCAGCCACACATGCATACCACCACGAAAGCAGTGCTTGGCATCGATGCCAACGAAACCTTCAGCAAAGCACACCAAAGCAGGCAAATAAAAGCAGACAGCGCGAGGGGGGAACTCCTTCTTCAGTGGTTTGAAGAACAACAGCTACACCTACCCGAACAAGCGCTCCACATGCCCAGCCACTTCCCCTACAACCACAGACTTGAACCCCGCAGACTTGATTATGTCCTTGCCAAGCACCTTCTGTGCGACACAGGGGAAGTACTGACGCAGAGGGACATCGCCACCTCAGACCATGAGCCCATTTGTGTTCCCCTAACCGAGGTTCGTGTTACTGCGGTCCGCGAGAGAAAGATGCCCCCCTGGACGAGCCGCCGTATCACTAGCACATCCAAAGTCGTCTACGAGCTGGATCAGCATGCCACACTCCAGGGGGACCCTGTCCACCTTATCCAGACCGTCGCCGTTGCCATCACCGATGCAGGAAAAAGCAAGAAACGGTTTTGCGAGAGCCCCGACCTTAAAAGACTCCGCGCTCAAGCCCTACGTGAACCTCCAGGCGAACGACGGCGACAACTTTGGAAAGACGCTCGCAAACAACACCAGCGCGAGCATCGACAGTGGAAGCAACGAGCCATGCAACTCGTTGCTGAGCAGGACTGGAGTACCAAGCGGGCACTTACAGAGCTGCGCCGAGACCACAGCTGGGAGCTCGGCCTTACAGACAGTAGCAACTGTGTTGAAGAGGGCTCGCATTATCGGTGATAATGGAGAAGTGCGATGGAGCTGGCGAAAGCTCCATAACACGTCAAGTCAAGGTCGCAACAAACAGCTGTCGTCGTCACTCAGCTGTCTGCAGCTTGAACCTTCGAGCCTTTAGGGTGAATAAGGAACCAGCTAAACC
>CAJNDV010003223.1:0-11181 GCA_905221635.1 Symbiodinium sp. CCMP2456
AATGTTTTGTCTGCAGGGTCGCATGTGGGGAAGCCGGAGAGTGAAATCAAGAGAGAGAGAGAGAGAGTGTGTGTGTGTGTGTGAATGAGTGAGTGAGTGAGTGAGTGAGTGAGTGAGTGAGTGAGTGAGAAAGAGCGGGAGAGAGACAGAGAGACAAACAGAGAGACAGAGGGGCGGTGAGACCGGAGAGACGGAGAGACAGAGAGACGGAGAGACAGAGATGGGCAGCCAGGAGAGTGAGGGAGAGACAGAGAGGGACAGAGAAGCAAAGAGAGAGAGAGAGTTTTGGCTCAAGCCGTGAGTGGTCCAAGGACGTGGGGGCCTCTCCGCCCTTTCTTTCCTGATCTCTCTTCTACGGGGCCCCCCGATCCTCTAACCCGGGCGCCTGCTCCTGTCTCTCTGCGCCTTCCCTTCCTTCTTCGCGATTGCTGGGGATTGTGAAGGAATTGATTGCCCTGCTCCTGCACATCGCCTCGGCCCGTGAGATAGTTGTGCAACAAACCAGTACGGCATCTTTGTCCGGTTCTTTCTGCTGATTGTCAAACCTCTTCGGCTACGGCTTCGGCGACACATACTCGCCGTGCCCCACCCCGTGACGTTTCAGCGCAAGAACTACATGACAGACAGCCAGATGCAGGGGAGCATGGGACCCCCATCCGAATCTCCACAGAAGAAGCGAGCCATGCAGGATGAGGGTCTCAGCCTAGAGGCCATTCGAGATGTTGTCCGGGGCGAGATCCAGGGAGCAGTCACAGGCCTTTCAGACCGTGTCGCAGCAGTGGAGCGCAATCTCCAGCAGCATAATGACCGTACGTTTCAGGCAGTGGAGACCCTCTCCACAAACCAGGCCGACCAGGCCTTGCGCATTGCTGACATAGCGAATGACACTAAGTCCATGGCGGGGCGCATCAACTTTCTCGAGACCACCGTCAAGAACATCCAGGCTTCGGGGAGTACCCCGTCCACGGCTGATACAGGGCGAGTCCCGGCCCTTATCATGGGGGGATGGCCTCCAGAGACTCCAGCCAGCGAGGTCCTTCAGAAGGCTAATGAAATGGCGCGCGACCTTCAGCTACAGCTCAACATGACGGATGCTTTCGTGCCGGGAGTTAGAAGGGGATTCGTCTTGATCCCTACGACACCCAATGAGGGAGAGAGTGAGGAAGCAATGCGCCAGCGCATGCAGCTCTGCATACGGCGGGTAGCTGCCGCAAACATCACGCTGGGCCGAAAGCCAGACGGGAACATGGCCCGGCTATGGCTCACTATCAGTCAACCGCCTGAGCGAAGACGCAGGGCAGCCCTAGCCGGGAAGGTCAAACGCTTGATCATCGAAGCAGGGGGTGCTGCCACCTTGCCTCAAATTGAACCGGAGTGGGCAACCGGGACGGTATGGTTCCGTGACAATAAGGTGAGCTCCGGTTCATCGTCGTGCCCCGCGAATGCAGAGACGGCGGGTTGTGGCTGGATCGACCTCAAGGCCATCGCAAAGCTGCTCGGTGTCCCAATCGGACAGCTGGAGAAAACCTGGGAGCCCCTGATGGGAGCCCTCCGGTGACTAGACACCGAACTCACTGAAGAAGACGACAGGGGGGAAACCCCACAGTCTCACCCACCGCGAGCTGTTGGCAGGCCTCAAGACGAAGCTGCCGCCTTGCACTGTGCGACCTGGAACATCGGGGGGATGGGCCCGGAGAAAACTCTGGACTTTCTTTCCAGCTTTCGGGGCGCACCCGAACTGCAGGACCTTCAGATTGTGCTTCTCCAAGAGATCACAACAGTGGGAGGACCTAACTTTGACCAGAACGACACGTGGATGCTCGTACACGGCAAGCTGGCAAATGAGTGGAGAGGTTGCGCCATTGCATTTCTTAAGGTTTTAGGTACCCACGTGAATACCCGCCTTCATAAAGCCGCCATCACTATGACTTTGCGCAGTCCCGACAATCGCACCCTTGGCGTTGTCTCAGGACATGTTTCCCATAAGTTCACCATAGCCCAAACCGCTGCATGCCTTTCCGACTGGGACACTTCCCCCAGCTTAGCTCTTGACAGGATCCTGCTGGGAATGGATGCCAATGAAACCTTCCTGCAGCCCGGGGGCCACCTCGGTAAGAGCACCCTGTCCTGCACGGGTAGGGGAGAACAGATCCTCCAATGGTGCCTTGAACAAGGTCTCGTCCTACCAATTCAGCACGTAGAGCAGCCATCTTACTTTCCGTATAACACTTCTATGACACCCCGCCGCCTCGACTATCTTGCCACGCGGGGCATCCACACACTTCGAGCCTGGGTGGGGGAACACCGTGATAGAGCTAGCTCCGACCATGAGCCCATTCTGTGTTGCCTAAGAATTCCCCTTCCGCAACAACCGAAGCTCGGGGTCATTTGGTGTGCACGACAGCTCGCCTCCGGAGCGGAGGCCATTCTTGCCAGGCATGAGCCCCTGGAGGCGGATCCGCATAGTTCCATCGCCAGCGCAGCTAAGCTCATTACGGTGCCTGTGCACCGGTCCCTCAAATTCAGGGAAAGTAGCGCGCTCAAGCAGTTGCGACGAAAAGCCAAAGAACTTTCACCGGGGATTGAAGCCCGCAAAGCATGGAAGCTAGTGCATAAATCCCTCCAGCAGGAGCGCAAGCTGTGGCAGCGCCAACTGGCAGATAAGGCCGGAGAACATCACTGGGGTGCCCTCCGCTCCCTTAGGAAAAAGGACTCCAAAACAAATTGGGCGGACGCCCTGCTCGACGACCCAACTTGGTCGTCTCAGCTTGAAGCACACATGCGAAAAATCTTTTGCAAAGCTCCCCCGGAGACAACTAGGAGTGCAATGGCACTCCTGCATGCAGAAGCCTCGATCCTTTGCAAGCACACGCCCTGGCGCCCTTTCACCGAGGCTGAGATGCGGATCACCATGGCAGGGTGGAAAAACCACCGAGCCACAGGCCCTGACGGTGTTGCACTCGAGGCCTTGCGGCTCATGTTTGAGCATCCGCTATGGCGCCCCAGGATTGCAGAGCTCATTAATGACGGGCTTTATAGGGGTCGGCTACCCCCTCTGATTATGCAGGGTGCTTCAGTCCTTCTGCCTAAGTGCGTCCAGCCGCTCACCTGGTCCGACACCAGGCCAATCACACTCTCAAGCGCGCTGCTTAAATGGACGTCACAACTGCTCCTTCTTAGGGGAGTCCCCCTCTTGCAGCAGTGTTGCCACCACCAATGGGCCAGCAGAGGCAAACAGGGGGTAGAACTTATCCTTTCATTGCGGAAACTCGCGAGAGTCGCCCATGAGTGGAACACCCCCTTCTACATAGTCAAGATCGACATTGCTAAGGCTTTTGATTCCGTTGCGCAGGAAAAGTTGGGAGACCTCGTCATGCGCCGCATCGCCAAGCAGGGCGGCATGCCTTGGGAAGCGAAGCTCTGGTTTAGCCTCCTTGAAGCCCGAGAGCTCCAGTTCTATGTACATAAACACCGGGTGTGCATAGAACAATCCAACGGGGTGAGACAAGGCAGCCCCGACAGCCCAGTGTTGTTCGCAGCAGAGATAGGCGAGGTCCTCGATGCCACCCTAAACACAGTGAACCAGGGGTCGCCCCCTCACGTAGGCAGGCATCAGGCTCTCAGCCCACCTCCGCACTCCGGAGCCGCTTTCATGGATGATACGTACCTGTGGGGGGAATCGCCCTCCTACGTCCAGCAGATCCTCACCGAACTAGAACGCCGCCTGTTGGAGATTGGCCTTAAAATAAATGCAAAAAAGACCCAGGTCATTTCGAATCAGAAGAACGATCCAGTTCGATTCGAGATCGGAGGCCACTCCGTTAAGCCTGACGGCCCGGATGACATCATGGTCATCCTCGGTGCCCCCGTCTCCATGTCGGGGGAAATTTCCCCCATTGTAGCAGAGATGCAGGCCCGTGCGCGCAGAGCTTTCCACCAACACAAACATGTGTTATGCTCACGTGCACCTCTCCGTGACCGCCTGCTGCTGCACCAAAGCCTGGTCCGTGGTGCTGCACTATGGGGATGTGCCGCGTGGCCCATCAATAAAGCCCTCGTTCAGTCGGCCAATAGTGCACAGCTGCTCCAAGTCAGGACGATGACAACGGGGAAGCGCCCCGCCACTGAAGCCTGGCATCCCTGGCACGTCCGCACCATGCGCAGGGCGAGAGCCCTTCTCCATCAGCATAAAATCCTGCGTTGGTCTACCCACGCCCTCCAGATGCAATGGGGCTTGTGGGGACACATTGCCAGGGCACCTTTTCAGCCGACTTTCCATCTACTCCGGTGGCGAGATATGGCATGGTGGAGAGATGAGCAAGCGAAAATCCCGGGGACATACCCGCGAGGAGTCAGACATAAAGGGCATCGCAATCCTGATCGAGACCCTGAACGACACATCATTAGTGTAGCTGGTGCTCAATGGTGGATTAGTGCTTCCGACAGAAACACCTGGAACAGGCTGCAACAGGCCTTCCTCGACGCCTTCGACCCCCCCTGGGCAAGCGGATCCCAGTTAACCTTGCCAGGGGCGCCCAACCTCGTCCCTAACTCTTCTCGCAGAAGGGGGACTGTACCCCAGCACCCATCGATGGACCCAGACGCTGCAGCCATCACTGATGTCCCCCGCTGGGGTCCCAACCCTTGACACAGCGTCCGTCACTCTGCCTGCTCTGCCCCAGACCCTTGGTTCGTCTAGGTGGTTTTTTGGTTTAGTCCCGTTGCTCTACCTGCCTTGTCGTCCAGGATAACCCAAGCACTGTCCTCTCCCCACTAAGCCCACATAGTCCCAAGCCCCCGGCCCTTTCTGCACTGCACGCGGATGTGAAGCCTATTGCTCAGTGGATGCCATGCAAACGTAAGCAGTTCTGCCAGTTCCCATAAACCTTCCTCACCCTGCCCTGCCTTGCTCAGGTTATGCCCAGGTTATGTGCAACGTACCGACAGCCTCGGGCTACAGCAAAGAGCCTTTAGTTGCCCCAGCCCTGCCCCTCAGGAACAACATGAGCTCTGTGCCGAACCGAAGCCGATGCAGAAGCAGGAGCCAAAGCAGCGCTTTCCTCCTGGCCCTTAGCTTATGGGGGTCAGCCCTCCTCTGGCGTGGGTCAGCAGCTCCCGGGTCTCGCAATGATCCGATCTGGGTGGAATCCAGCAGCTCAGGTTCCGATAGCGACCTTGACTTGCCTCTGGCCCCACCTGAACCTGAACCTGACAACGCGCCAGAAATCGAGGAGATCGAGGAGAACGAGGACTTCGAGGAGAACGTGGATGATGTCGTGGAAGTAGTGGAACTACAAGTTCCAAGTCAGGGGGAGACCCCTCCTCTACCAAGACTCCCAGCTGCCCAGGACCCGGCACAGTTCCGTGCCAACATGCAAAGCAGTGCTAGAGAATCCACCTCGGCGAGTTCGTCCCGGCCAACGAGATCGGTGTCGGGCTCGCGCCCTCATGCGGCTCTACCTGGAGGACCAGACCCTGCACTACCCCCATATCGAAGCCTACAGCCTCCCGCTGACCTTCCCGGAGACCAAGTCCAACGAAGCCAGACAGGAGGCACGGGCCCGCTACCCTCCGGCTCGGCAGAGACGGCAACGCAACTCCCACAACTTCCGCGACCTGATGCTCCTGCATTTCTACCACCTGCCCGGGACGGAGGTGCGGTACACGATCCTGCAGTACCACTACAACATAACGCTGAAGCGTCCCAGACGGCAGCAGCGATGCCAGGCACGACCCGGACTATGCCTCCACCTCCTATACACCAAACCTACCGTATTGGCTACGCGCACTCGTACAATGCGGACACCGACCCATGGCACAACGACGGGGTCATTCATCGTGATGAACTCCAACCCTCCGGCTTTCCGGGAATGCCCACAGACTCCTGGACTATGCCCACACAACGAGCAGAACATCCTCCACTACCACAGCGTCAAGACCGTCAACCACAGGGGGAACAACCTCTACCTACAGGCGACCCAGCTAGCCGGGGCGTGCCCCCAGGGGCAGGCGATTTCTCACCGCCTACCATGGACCCGTGGGGGGAGCTTGCACGACGTTATGCCAGCCAGGGACCGCTACTTCCACCGTCGCAGTGGGGGAACAACCCCTTTGGCCTGGGTCAGCAAACCGTCGAACCCAGCCTAAGCAACGCTGAGACGACAGGGCCCGAAGACAACACCGAGGACACGATGCCGTCTGAACCCCGGGCAGGACCTGATGGATACAGTGGTGACTCCAGCTCGAGCTGCCCGGCAACCACACCAGCAACACAACAACCGACGAGCACCGCCTGCCTTGCCGATGAGACCGAGCCCATGAACAACCAACACCCCCCTTCCGGGGAAACCCCGCAGCCTTCCTCCCATACCCCAGCAGATGACGATGGCTCCGAGATAGAGTGGGAGAGCGACACAGACGATGAGCAGGCGGACAACGAGCACGACACACCTACCAACGATCCCGGGGGGAGCAAACCCCCGAGGAGGCAAGCGGGACATGGGTCGCAGCGTGTCAAGAACAAGGCCCGCAAATCTGACGTCAAGAAACTTTGGGAGGAGCGTGGATGGCCAGACAAACCAGCATGGTTGACGTGGAGAGGAGCTCTCAGCTGGCTAAAACGCGGAGAGATCCCGCCAGCAAAGGCCCCCCGCGCAACAGTTTCCGCTGCTGCTAGAGCTGAGCTCAGCATCCTCCTCAACTCCCACCACCACTACAGCTACGACAGTGCGGGCAACATCATCCCACAGCAGCCACAACCACAACAACAGCCTCAGGCCGCCGCTGCCAACACCTCGGCTGGGGGAGTCAATGCACCCCCTCTAAACACACTTGCCAGTAAGGAAGAGACACAAGCCAGAGCAGACCATGCTGCCCGCAGGCAGTCGAACCCATACAGGCTGCCTCCGAACGAACGACCCAGACCTCAACCTCCTCGAGCAGATGGTACGCAGCCTCAGGGCAGTGAGGGAAAACCTCAGCACCCAGAGCGTCGGATGTCAAAGCCATCGCCCCAGCAAGACCCACCCAGGACCGTGCCGACCTCTCAGGAACTGCGGGGCGACAAGCCACCTACAGCCCACAGATCGACGGCACAGCCCGAAGCACAGCAGGGAAACGATGGGGTCCCTTCGGACCGTGCCGCGCCAGTCCCTCGACAGCTGCAGCCCAACCGCAGCCAGCAGCGTCACAGGCAAGTCAGCTTCTCGTTGCCCAGAGGTCACCGCGAGCACCCACCGAAGCCAACGAGGACCCAGTTTGTGCCGCGGAAGCTGTCGAACAGCTCACAGCTACAACTCCGGGGGGATGGCGTTCTCTACTACCCCGTCGTCAAACTACCTCGGCCTCCAGTTCATGAACCAGTCCTTGCAGAAGTCGACCCAGGCGATCTCTTGTTTTACCAGCCTCCGCCGAGACCGGATGGCTCGCTGGCCCAGGAAGATGTCAGTGGCCTGGAACATCCGGAGGGCCTCTCCGACCTGGAAGCACACGCGGCCATTGCTGCTGCACAAGGGCGAGCCCCGCAATGGGCGGCCACGCGGAACACAGAACCAATGCGCAGCACAGTGCGGTCTGGCGCCAACACACAGGACCTATCATGGTTGGCGGGGGCGTCCCCGACAACGCTGCCTCCAGTCTTTCCACTACGGCAACGCAGCGTCTTGGTCCTACGAGGAGTTGCTACAGGAGCATGGCGTGGCACCGTTACCGACCTACGCCCATGGCAGATCGCCAAACACCCACGACGACACAGCCAAGAACCGACGCTCGTCATCTACAACACTCAGTCGGGGGCGGCCCCGGGGTCAAGATTTTTGCCCCATGGGCTTTGTCTCACCATGCTGCCCGTGGGGCCTTGGGTGGCTTCTACGAGAATAGAGCTGGGAGCAGTACTGACGCCAAAACTATGGCTGGTCATGGTCGACGCAGACGCTTCTTCCACAGCCAGCAGCTCGAGCTCAAGTGCCAATACTACAGGGGCCATCCCCCTCACAGCAGGAATGTCCTTCTGGTTGCAGTGGTCAGATGAAGGCCAGGAATGGAGACGCAGGCCACGCTTCGACAATGACATCGAGACCTTGGGAGGTTACTCCCATATCCCTATGCCAGAGCTGCCGCAGCCACCCCCACCTCCAGAAAGACATGAACCCACACTTGTTGGGCCCAGAAGCTCCAGCTCCCGACCGCAAGCAAAAGCCAAGAGCAAAGCCAAAACCAAAGCTCGACCAGCGCAACAACCAGTCACTACCGACACAATGTCGGCCTCCCAAGAACCACACGCACCACCAGAAGCCACACTTTCGCAACAACGACAGAATGCCCGGGAACAGGAAGGGGTCCAAGTTGCCCCTGCGGTGACTCCGGACGCCCAACCAACACATAGCCACACCACCCGGCAAGATGGGGTTGCGCTTTCGGAATCCGAAACCAGCTGGCCCAGTGAAGATCCACCGCCGCCACCTCCACTTCAACCTCCCGCCGACCACACAGTGCTCATGCAGACAAGCTCCCAAACCATGCAGCCGAGCGAGTCGAGAGTGAGCCATGATTGGGGCGACCTGGCCTCCCTCATGCAGCGAGGGGCGCCTCCAATGCCCCCAGCTCTCTCAGCCTCCACAACACCCGGTGGCCATTCTACCTGGACGTCACCTGCTTTGTCGGCCCAGATAGTCCAACTACAGCAAGAGATCGCACAGGGGGGCACATCCGTCCTCAAAGTACTTCAACTACTACGTGCTCTACTTGGTGACCTTCTGCAACAATCTCACCTACAACCACGAGAGGAGGTCACAGAGCTCGCGTACCAGGCCTGCTACTACCTTGACAAACTGCAGACTGTAGATGAACGGCGGCGCCATAACGCCGAGGCTGAAGGCGAAAGAGACGCAAGGGGTACCGGGGGACCCCCCGATGACGTTGCGGCAACACACATGGCCCCGACCGAGATCTACTTCGTCATGAACAACCCCCTCGTCGAGGCCGAGGCGACTCTAAGCCACCTGGTCCTACACCACAATGAACTCCCGGATCGGCACCTGCGTAAGGAACTCAGACGAATTGAAGCCCTACTACAAGAAGGCCAACACATGCTCCGCAGCTGGGGTCGAGCACCCCAGGCTCCAGGTACACAGCTCGGGGACTCGAGCCTCGGAACGGCATTACAATGCCTCACCTTCAGCCATCTGGCAGTCCGAGAAGGAGGAGTTGCAAGCATCACGGAGGCGCTCACCGACACCCTCCATGCCACGAGCCGTGCCAGTGGACAAATGGACATACTCCTGGAGTGGATCCAAACGAGATTTGGAGCAAATACAAGACCCCAAGAAGGTCCGGGGAGCCCTTCTCCAAAAAAACGCCGAACAGAAGAACAACCTTCGGGGAGCGCCCAGATTCCTCGTTTCCTACCAGGACAACACGATCCAGGCCTACCTGTACGTGATCCTGCTGCAAACCGTGACCGTCCCCATGCCCAACCACGTGCAGATGAACGAGACGAAGCAAGACACGCCGGGGACGTTGGCCCGTACAACATCCTCAGAGCACAACAACTTCTGGAGCGGGTCATCCCGTTCGTCGAGCACCAGAGCGCGGTCCTCATCCAACAGGCGCACAGCTTACTGTTCCAGTGGACAACGGCACTTTGGGGCGCGCCTATCGTCCTCGCAGCAAACGACAGCCCCACACAGGAGGACGTGACAGTGCAAGCCGGGGGGTTGCCCTCCTCTGCAGCAGAGTCTGAGGCCAGCACAGTGCTCCTTCCGACCCAAGACTTTCGACCAGGCGAGCTCTATGACACCGGAGGGGAAATCACCCCTGGCGCTGCTTCTCATCGCCGTCGTCGACTTCATGCGGCCATGGAAGATGAATGACCCTTGGACACCTCGAGTCCAAATGCCAACTAAGAGCCCTCCTGACAGCAGCCGAAATAATGAGGGGCCACGAGTTTCTTTCGTAGCCGCCTGAAGCAGGGGATGCCCTTTCTTTTCTGTTCAGGTTCCTTGGCTTCAGAAGGTTTACCGGGGGCGGGGTTCCTTTCTTGGTAGGGGGTTTTTGTTCGGGCGGCTTCTGGGGTTGACGACATAGTAGGGGGCAGACCCTAGTGCGACTGACATACAGATTGACAAGGGGCAGGGCAGCCACCGGCAACATGTTTTTCCTGTTGTCTGTTTGCCAGTGCCGGTCGAGTCGTTTGCCCTGTCATAGCTGCTGCCTTTTAGTGCCCTGGCCCATGGTCATCTGATGTAGAGTCCCAACAATATTGCCGACACATCATGACGCACAGCTCCCAAACCGGGGAATACCCCTAGTGCGTTCTGTTCAGGTTCCTTGTCTTTGGTAGGTTCCCGGGGTTTGGTCTTCAGGTTGCACTTTCGGCCCCATGCTCAACTGAACAGAATGAAGGAGCACTAGAGCGCATGATCGGCATACTTCAAAGGACAGACAGGGGACGCCCCTTCCTCTTTCGGCGATGTGCAGCCTTACTTTGCTATCATGTCCTCAATAGGGTTTCTTGTCGACAGCTCAGCCGAAAGGAACGGGAGGCATGCCCTCCCGGTGTCTGACACATGCCAACAATGTGCAATGCGGCGCACTGTGACGTCCTTTCTTACCGTTATTCCTATCTGATTGCGCATCTTTCTTTTGCAAGCCGCTTTTGCCTCTGTTTGCGTGCAGATCTCACCTCTCGCTCCCCACATGTCGGGGGCGCTAACGCGCGCGGGCGAGGGGGGCTTGCCCCTCTTGTCCCTAGCCCTGGCGAAAGAAAGAGGGAAAGAGAAAGACCAGGCAAAGAAGACGGATCAGGGCGCAAGGGAGCGGGGGGTTGGGTGGGGTGGGGTCTCATGCGGTGGGCTGGAGCGGGCTGGGGTGGGGTGGTGGGGTGGGGTCGGGTGGGCTGCTAACACTGCGAAGACTGTCGATGCTCAGTTTGTTCTACACTACACTCATGCTATCACCTGCACGGCTCGCAGGCAGCGTACTCACATCCCAAGATCCTCTTTCGGGGCGGGGGGGGACCCAGGCTCCCAAGATTTCTGGCTGATTGATGCGCCAACATAACCCCTGCAAAGCCGCCTATTTCTGCTGGATATCTCCTGGATACGAATAGTACTATGACTGCTACGACCTGCTGCTGCTGCTACTACTACTACTACTACTACTACCACCACTACGACTACGGCA
>CAJNDV010003224.1:0-12109 GCA_905221635.1 Symbiodinium sp. CCMP2456
CGTGCAGCGCCATTTTCAGATGTGGAAATTGGATTTGACTGGGTATTTGTACCCCGGTTTGGTCCTGACGACCCTGACTTTCTGACATTGCTGAAAGAGAGAGAGAAACCGGGTCATACGTGCAATGCGTGATGCATCATGATGCCATGATTTTGAATTTTGACTAAATGTTTTTCGATTGTCAAGCATCGTAAAGCCACGTCGTATATTACTCAAAACATGCAAGACACTTGATTTTTTTGGTGATTTCGCGAGGAGTCTGTGGCTGAGTCCAAGAACCTCTTCCTGTCTTCAGCAAGGACAGCTATGGACTCTGGAAGCAGCACATCTAGAGATCTACTATTTCCGATATGTTTGCCATATTCTGCAATCTCAGGATGAAGGTGTTTTCACGGGATGACATGGCTGACTTTGCAAGAAAAATGAAGTGATATACTTCTGAAATAGGATTCGGAGACCAAATTAGTAAACTATTCCTTTGCAATTTTTGTTGGTATACGATTTCATTATAATTACCATTATTTTGAAAATTGACCATCCGATTTTGAAAGGGTAAATTGATACCGGGTGATATAGGTGAAGCCTCTTTAATTATTTTTATTTGGATTCGTAATATATTTATTCTTGATTAGAATGCCCTGACTTCTTTTAGAAGATCTCTGAAAACCCTTTAGTTGTGTGCGGCTACTTGAGACTAATTGTATATAATAAGCCACGGTGGGACGTCATTTTGGATTCCTATCCTTGACACATGTCCTGTTCTAGGAGTACCTGCGGTAAGGAAGATTGCAGATTGAAGAGGTAGAATCTGGTGGGCCACTCCAATCTAGAAAGGTTCTAAATGCTGAAATTGGAAAACTATTGGTAAATCTTAGGGAAAAAAACATATCTTTTTTAGAATGCAAATCGTATATTTGAAAAATTAATATAAAATTAACGATCCGATCGTTGACTTCTATTGGCATTAGGTAATTTTCTATGATGTAATGAAAGAATATCATATAATCTACTCATATAAAACTTGTGTCTTTTTGATTCTCAACTTTGCCTTATATTTACATACATTTACCACAAATTAACTAATGTGGGTTTCATATACCGAGTGGATCCAACTAGCAGCTGGTGGCTGCCGGAAAATCAGGTGCGATGGCTGGACTCTGAGCCGAAAAATCTAACTGGCAATGATGAAGCCAACTGAGGTTCCGTTATTGGCAATCTCTTTACAGCTTCAACTTGAAGCCAACTCAAGCAGATACACTTTTATATTTTTTTGATGTGCCGAACGAAAACTGGATGAGTGGCACGGCTTCTATATCTTGTACATAATTTCTAGATTTATTGACTTCATTTATATATCTTTCTTATTTTCACGTAATGAATTTCATTATAAATATTTAAGGATAACTTTCTATTTTCATTCTTGATTTTCTAGAAATTAATAAAAAGATTTCTTGTTATAATATATAAAGAAGAAATATATTAAATTTAGGTATATATACCAGATCTCTATAATTAGGTTGGGAGGTCAGAACGGAATATTTAATATGAATTTATAATCTATTTCTAAGAATTCATTTTTAAAATCGAGAAGGTCTGATTTCTGAATCTGAATTCTGAATATAAAACCCTGAAATTGAATTATTAAAGTTTGAATCTCTGATTCTGGAGCTTCGAATTCCCAATTCTGAAATCGAATTCTAATTTGAATATCGGTTTATCGAATCGAATTTTGATCCTTGAGTTCGAGCCGCGAACCCGAAAATCTGAATCTCGAATTCTATATTTTCTTGATTTGTTTTATATTTCGATCTAGAAATTTGAATACGAGGTCAAATTATTAATGGATTCATTTAGCCTTCTTGAGGCACTCCCGAAATCTAGAAAAATCTCTGATATACTATTGATAATTTTTTGATTATGATAATAATAAAGATGATATCCCTATCTATATAATAATATAATTTCAAAATAATTATTTAATATAGAATCTATTTCCTAAATTTTATAATATCTAAATCTCAAATTATTATTGGGATTTCGTCTCAAATAAGGATGGATTATGAAATTTATAAATATTCTATAGCTATTCTAAAAATTTACGATATATGAATCTTCAATAATATTGAATTCTACGAATTTCAGGCGAATTTTGAAATCGATTGAGACAGTACACCGAAATTTAAATTGCTCTGAAATTTATAATCTTGGGAGTTGTATTTCGAGATATTATTTTTTCAATCTATTAATGATTTTAATATTCTGAAATCATTATAGAAAATTAGAAATCATCAATATTTCTTAGATATTATTAAGAATTTCATAGTTTATAATAGTCTATTTCAGATCTGATAATGCTATAGTATTTAAAAAAAATTGAATATATTCAAATTTAAGATTTAATTTTTAGGATTCAAAATTTCTATATTATATCATAGGATATAGGATATTTCTTTCAGATATGAAATTGAAATAAATAATTATATAAATGATTCAGAATATATATCTTATAGATTTTTTCTTAATATGAATTTGAAATCCTTTTATTTATAAGAATAATGGTAATGCAGCGGGCAATCTGGGCAGAGATATTAATTAGAATATTTTTGTAATTCTCATCTAGGGAGTGCGAAATGGATTTCTCTATTAAATATAGAATTGAAAATAAGCAATCAGAATATGAAGAATAATAATCGATAATCTATGAGAATTAATTATATCTTTGGCAGCTTCATGAGAGCTGATTTTTTTAAATAGAGAACTCATTATAAATATATGATCTTATTATTGAAGTAGATAATATAAGATCTCTATATTTTGAATATTTTTAGAATTAGATCTAATGTTAATATATATTTTTTAAAATATGATATAGAATAGAATTTCGCTAATTTATAAGATATATATATATATATTTCAAAAAATTATACGAGAATCTTTATATATATAGAATTCTTAGAATAAATATTTTGAGAATCTCTCCCGCCCATTAATAGTCAAATATTATTTCTCTTGAATATATTGAAAAAAATAAAGCTATTAATCTCTGGAATTCTCAATATTGGGCGATCCCAATTATTCAGCAGCTTAGGGAATTTGAGAATTGCCAGTCAAATCCATTATTCCCAGCCAGAGCCATCAAATTTAATCCCCCCGAATCCAGTCTAATTCAATCCAGCATCCAACCCATCCCCCAAACCAACCCAAGCCAATTCAGGCCATCCCAACCCAATCTAAATCAATTCAAATCAATCCATCCATCCCAGACCAATCCGCAAGCCAGCCAGCCTCCCACCCAGCCGCGACACCCACCCACCCACCCAGCCCACCGACTTTCCACCCACCCTTGTATTCACCCCGCCCGAAGGCAAAAAATAGAGGGGGAAAGAATTGATGCTGGAGACTTTGAAAGGATTTATGATTATTGGAGCAAATCGACGAAAATCTCGGGATCAGAAATTCATATTGATCCAAATCTCTCCCAGGTCAATGGCAGACAGATAGATAGATAAATAATTATACCAGTCTCGACCCCAAACAATAATTGAGAAGTATCGATTCCGATATCAGACGGACATTAGAGCATCCAGAATATGGGAGACAAGTGGGAGACAAGTGGGAGACAAATGAGTAGCGATTCTTAGAGTAGTGCCATGAGAAATCCAAATAAGCGTTAGAGAACCCTTTTCTATTAAGCAAATCAAGAACCTCTCAGCTAAAGCTATTTGGGGAATTAAATAGATAGATAGATGAACAGACAGCTATATAGACAGATAGATACCCAGACAGATAGACGCACAGATAGATAGCGACAGACGGACATACGGACGGATGGACAGATAGATAGACAAATAAATAGATGCACGCATAAACAGTTGAATAAATAGATAGATATCTAGACGCTCGCTCAATTAGATATATAGACGGACAGACATATGCACGGACAGAGGCGCACACGGACAGACACCCAGACAGATGCACGCACAGACACACAGACAGAGACATATAATTAGAGATATACGGGCCCTCAGAGACACATACGGGCAGACAGAGAGACACCTGCATTCACAAAGCACGGCACTAGAGCTCGCGGTACCAAAGTCCTAGAAATATATGCCTACCAAAATTTCAGACATTTGGCGATCGCGAACCTATCCCCTCGAGCTACCATAAATCCAAAAATTTTATTACCACGAGAAATTTCTAAAAATTTAGTACCGGAAACTAAGAATTCGCGGCACTAGAATTTCCAGAATTCTTAATTCCACGAGACCAGCATATAAGAGCCTTTCAAGAAGAGACGGCTCAAAAGATCAAATTCTAGGGGAGCCAAAAACACATATAAAGAATAGATACGTCCGATATAATATCATTTCATTAGAAAATACAGTATTAAAACTAAGAATTGTATTTTCGATCAAAAATACAAATTTAAATATTTTAAAATAATCATTTTTCAATTACCTCAAATTATAATTTTAAGATTAACTATATATCACATCCATTATTATGAGAATATTTCAAATAATATAACGAAAATTATATTAAAATAATCATTCTAATAACTATCGACTTCCCTTGCAATTAGTTCGATTACTATATAATATTTTTCTAGAACCTAGTATCTTTATTTTGCGTATTATAAATATTATCTATTTCTTATCCATATCATTTTTGGTTCTCGAACGTTAATATCATTATAAATTTTGAGTATTTAAAATTATCAATTTATAAATCTCTAGCTTTTCGGATAGATCCTCCACATTTTCGGAATATATCTCAATCGATCTTGAAAATGATTATAGCTTATGACTTATATTGTTCCAATAAAATTCATCTCTAATTATCCGGAGCGGCCCATCTAGAACCGAGACCCGGACGGAATATCCAAAATCCAGAACCCGAACAAATGGGAGTTTCAGCAAACTATGGGTACCTTATTTTGGGGTCCGTATAATAAGGATCCTATTATTTAGGGACTTTATTAGGGTCCCCTATTTTCGGAAACCCCCAAATATAGACCGCCAAGAACCCAGAAGATTCGAAAGACCCAACAGACCCAGAGCCGAGAAATTCCGGAATCCAACCATCCAGAGCATCTGAATCAGCAGATCTTGCGGAACCTAGACCCGGAACACGCCCAGAAGTCTCGAAACACCGGAAAGCCCGGAATACACCCCCTCTTGGCGGAAGAGAAGCGATATCCCCACTCTTAAGATCTATGACTATAGGCTTCGACTTCAAGACTTCCTTTCTTAAATTCCATCACATGAATACAAACCGTCCTTCAAATCTTTCTCCCACCATTCAATGTGGCGAAGGTTGCATGCGCCGGCTCCATGCTTATCCGTGTACACCTGCGCGCAGCGGCTCATGTTAGGCTTTGGGAAACAGAACACGGCCGGCTATGTGGAATCTGTTTACATTTGGTGTTCCTGAATAAGCAAAAAACTATAAGGATCCTTGACGTTCTGAAACTCTCACTTCCATACAAAGCACACACGCAACCACAACACACAAACATATGTATATACGTATATATATATATATATATATATTTTTTATTTATATATTTATTTATATTTATACTTATGTATAAATACTTATATTCATATTTATATTTATACAGATATATCTATATATACATATACATACAGATATATATGTATATGCATACACATACATATGTATATGTATATGTATACATACATAGATAAATAAATACTATACATATATATATATATATATATATACCTATACATATACATATACAGCTACATATACATACAGACATACATACATGTATATAAATACACATATCCAAATACATTTAAAGTGATATGATATGGTATGATGTGAAAGTATATAGAACGAAATGAAATGACATGAAATGTATGATATAATAGATTCAGATTTCCTATGATACTTATATTAGTATTGCTATATTTTCTTTTGTTGTATAAGTATATTGGGTGAATGTATCACTGTGTTGTTGTTGCAGCTTATCTGATTGTACGTATATCAGTATTAACTTCATATGAAAAGTGTTATTAACATGTCTCTTTATGCTATACTGCAGTATTAGATTTCATATGATGTTATGCTATGCAAACTTTTGCTTTACTTTGCTAAATTATGTTACACCATGTCATGACTCGTTAAATTACCTTATATCATACCATGTTGTACTATAATATAATACACTATACTGTACTATATTATTTTGCCGCATTGTGGCTTTAACTTCTGTGATATTGCTGAATGTATGTACTATACATCGTTCCTGCTATTTTCTATGTGTTTGCCTTAAGCTGTCTTTTGCTATCTTTATATTATCTCAATGTACCTCATATAACCTTATATAACGTTACATTGTACTATACTACTGCACTGTATTTTAAATTGTAATTACTTTGTTCGGTAGATAAAGAGATCGCTTAACAGGTAGGTAAAACATATACATATATATATATATACACACACACATACTGTATAAACACACATGCATGCACTCTCAAAGAGGGGAACACGCAAACAACAAACAAACATACTGGTAGTAGAGTAGAGCGGCTCCAGAAGGTTAATGCGGCTTGGGGCTATATGATACGCCAACTCTACTCGGGAACCCTTGAGAATAATCTTGCCAATCATCAAGCCAGTTGCAAGCTGCGAAACACCTTGACTTCGGGACAGTGCACCGAAACTTTCGCCCAAAGGCTGCAACCCCTAAGCATTGCACAAACTTCAAATGCATATAAACAATGGATAACAGCGTTTGGAATTTTCAGGAGAGTAGTCTATGCGAACGTAATGCTGCTGCCCCAGCCGCTCCTCCTGCTGCTGTGCAGACTACTAGCCCTAGAAATACCACACTGCCACTGCTGCCACAATTCCCCGAGTGGCCTGGAAGCTCACCCAATCACTGCTCGTGGGCACGTACTCGTTGGCAAGGTCAGTCGCGCGAAAGTAGAGCCCGCGACGCCTTCAAAGTGTCGGGCGAGCCCTCAGGCTGGATCCCCTAAGATTTCTGGTGGTGCTCAGGTTTAGGGTTTAGGGTTTAGGGGTTTAGGGTTTAGGGTTTGATAACGCACCCGATGATGAAAGCAGCCTTACTTGTATAGGGCTAAGGGCTGGGCGCTGGGGACAGTGAATGGGTTTTGGGTTTGTTTCGACTTACAGGCAATCGACGTCTTTGGGCCCTGAAATTCGACCTTCGGGTTCTTGGGGTTCCACTAATTAGAAGAGGGTTTTGGGGCCCAGGATACTAGAATTATCATAAGGAACCCCCAAGATTGCATTAGTAATTATCTAGGCCCCTACATTTTCGTGGGACTCAGGGCTTGGCATTCACACTGGAGGAGTCGACCCGGCAAGCCCTAAACCCTGAAGTCATAGGGTAGTGTAGGGTTTAGGGTTTAGGGTTTAGGGGTGAAACGCCAGAACCTGACACCCACGGAGCCAAAAGCAGGCTGCCTGTTTTTGTGGACTTCGCTCTGCACTTCATATGGCAGCCGACTCACCTTACCGGCACTGTCAGGATTGTGCCATGGCTAGCGGCTAACAATCAGCTTGTTGCAAATCCACAAATCCTGCTAGAACTCAACCCCTGCCACCAGTTACCACTGATCGATATACACCCCGAACTCCTGACGCACCAACCTTGAACCCAAACGCACCGCAAGCGGAGTGCAAACTACTATGATCCCCGAAACCCCAAAATGAAACTATGTCATTTTAAATGAGCCCTTGGGCTTGTACTATAACAAAGCCTTGAGCAATGATTCCTAACGTACACTCAATCTAGAGTGGCAGGGGTCAAACTCCTAGCGGTCCATCCGCCCAGTCGGTATATGGGTAGAGTTCTCTAAACTAGAGTCCCCCATTAGGTCCCCAATATAGTACGGCACCCTTACAAAAAAGGACGCCCAAAAGGAACCCTACTTTGGAGAACTACACATATGCATTGTCCTCCAAGGGCTCCCCAGAACCAAACCGATTTCAGGTTTAAGGATTAAGGTTGATCCTAATAGGTTAGGGTTTAGGGTTTAGGGCCTAGGGTGTAGTGTTGACCCTATAGGTTATGCACGCTGCTCTTCTCATGGTCCTTTGATTCGCAGCGTTTTCCATTGGGGTTCAACAACTCCAACATAGGGGCCTGACCAATTCCGACAGGGTTCCTTCAAGTGTTCCTTCAACAGACTCTAGGGAGGACTATGGGTTCCTAATACGGGGGCCTTAATAGTTAGCATGCGTTTGGGGTTACAAGAAAATACAGCAACCAATGGAGCCTCTCAGGAACAGTATCACTAATCAACCAAGCTTCTATTATGTTAATGCAGAATCGCAAGCAGTACCATGAAAACCACACGCACCCGACCCCAACCTCCAAAGTGGAGCCCTGCCTAGCAACCCCACTCCCTTACCTCAAACCCTAAACCCCAAACCCCACTCCCTTAATAAGGATTGTGGTCGGGATCCATACTTTCAGGTCCTGGAAGCACGAGGGCTGATTCGTCGAGGCTCTGCTCACAGAAACTACTGTTGATGATATAAATTCTGCATTACGTTAAGGACCCTAGACTCTGGGAATTATGGTACATTCCCACACCCGGTGCTTACGCTTTACGGCTTCTTCAGACATCTACTTAGTTGCCTGTATACAAGCGGTTTCACTTTTTAAGCTCAAAAAACCCATAACCCCAAACCCCAGAACCGAGAGAAGTTACCTACTTTCAAGACGCGAATGTAACATGCATACCCGATGGGGCTCAGTTACAAGGGATTCATTCGGAAAGCCCCGAACCCTTAATCCCAAGCCCACCCTTAACCCAAACCCTAAACCCCTCAACTCTAAACGTGCTTCATGTTGTCCCTAGTATTCATTTCCATGTGCAACTCTCAGAGCCGAGGTGCATCTTCGGGGCGGACATATCCGAAGCCGTCGTCCTCCAAAGTGGCTCTAACATCTTGAGCAAGCGGTCCCGTTGAGATGTGATACGTGGGTCAATCTAGTGTTTTATAGAGGGTGTTTTATTATGAGGTCATTTGACTTAACATGAACAGTCCTGCTTAGTATTTTTCAACAACAGCGTGGTACACACTACGGGCTTGTTTCATTGGATGTAAAAAGACTTGGTGAGTTTTCTCGCACTTAATAATATATAGGGACCTTGACAAATAGAACAGGGTTTGGGGTTATTCTAAGTAAGGCCCGCATAGGAGGCATTCTGAGACGCGGCTCCACTATCTTGCGGTGCCTACATCAGTTCCAATGCATTGGCCTCCACGTAGAGGGCAGCATGTTGGAGTGCTGCTGAATCAAGCCAGTAGATGGGGTGAAGCATCAGTGCGGCAGTCTTGCATTCCGCCAGTACATTGGGGCGCATGGCGGGCGCGAGCCGTCCCTCAACGGCAATACATGGTTGAGGGTTTAAAAACCCTAAACACTCAACTGTCGTGGGTTTCGCTTTTGCTTCACCGCGAACGCCCGACAGGCTTACACTCAAAACTTGAAAGCGGTCTCGGTTTGGGACGGGCGTCAAACAAGAACTCAAGCCAGTTCCAAAATTCTGATGGCCCCTTTTGTGTATTACAACACCCTACACAATCCTTCAAAACCTGGAGCAGGGCTTGTTCTTAGCCCAAGCCAGCCGGCATTGACTTTGAGACCGGAAGTATACTGTCCGAAATGCTTAACCATCGACTCGACCTTGATGGCTTTGGGATTCAGCAAGTGTTAGGTATATGCAGGGAGCTTCGCCCCAAACTAATTAGTTGGCGTCAGGTTATAGGGCTTGGCTCGTCTTAATCCCCAGGCGCGACAGTCCTTGCGGTACGCCTGAACCACACCACGGAAGTAGCCACCCATCTCGTGACGGTTCCTGAAGATTATTACTTTGCCAAGCAACCAAAACTAACCCCCTCAAAACTTAACTTAAACCGTTCAAAACTTTAAGCCTTAGGACACCTAAGATCACCTAACACATCAACATCAGCCCAATCCCTAAACGGCCCTAGCCCATAAACCCTCCACCAAACCCGCAAAACTCTGGGCAAACCCCCAAACGTATTCTTCAGCTGGAACCCTGAAGTCTGAGAAACCTGTAACTGTTAAAGTAGTATAGCGGCCTGAATCATTAGAATGGGGTTCTTGGGTATTGTTATACTGAGGAGCCCAAAAAAAGTATTGGCAATAATTTAGGGTCTATTTTAGGTACATTCGACCTTGGGTGTTAGACATGGATTGGCTCGGCCTGAATTTTTAAGTGCCGGGTTTGAACGCCTAGGGCCTCAGGTTTGAGCTTGGGTTTCACCGTATGCGGGCCTTGGGTTCAGCGCATTACAGTGGTTCCTGTAATTCCGCCAGGGCTCTCCGAGAGAAGCTTGCGGGTGTAGTACACTTCAGGAGTGTCGCGAAACGTTTTGCCTTTGCCACGGCCTCGCCCAGCAGGCCAAAGGTTTGCGAGGCTCAGGTAGGGGATTTAGGGTGTCGAGTTTATGCAAGCACACATGTCCGGGTGTGAAAAATTGAGCTGCAACTCTTGAACACCAAAATGCTTGGCTGCTTCTGCTTGATACAAATAAAGGCGAATACAAGCTTACGGAACGACGTGAACCATCTCGAGCAACTCAAACACCAAACGCCGACGTCGAAACCCGAAGCCCGACTGCTTTTGGAACAGATTTCCGCACATGCACACAAATATTGTTGTCAACGCTACCTTGTTACCGACCTTCGAAGCTTGCACATCCAGCAAGCTCAAGCTCAACTTCAGGGTGACCGTCGAACCGGCTTTCAAACCTTCTGAACCAGCGCTTCCCTACCACGGAGCGTGTAAGACCAAAGCTGCACTCCGCGGGTTGGTGCTAAAGGCAACTTTCGCACGCAACAAGTTCAGTACAGGAAGACGGTGAAAATACAGGGCATGGGCAGCTGTATAGTAATAATGGGCGGAATTGGAGTTGACGGCTTCGAATGGCTTCAACCCTCAGTCAGACAATGTAAAACCCGAGACAACCAAAATCAAAAGCAAAAGCCCTGTACTTCGAGCTGTCCAGCCCCTAGGAAAACTGTTTAAGCTTTAGTCGCTATACAGACCCCGATAAGCTTCAGCTACATATTTTTACGTTAACCTACTGCCCCAATACCCATGGAGTAAAAAGTTCTACTCAGCATAAGACTATCTTCAAGGAGCCCATAAAGTCAAAATGCTGGGTTTGGGACCACTGAGTAAGCTTGAAACCCCACGTCCTTAGTTTGCTTATACCGTCACTACAAGAATCCTCAACCCTGTGAGGTTTGAGGGTTTCGTCTGATTTTTGTCGGATGCTACTGCATAACAGCTCTTGCTGGCACCGCGAATTTGCAATGGAAATAACTACAATTTCTTCTTCTAGAACAGTTAATCATGTTGTTTGTCCACATTGAGTGTGCATGTTAGATGCATCTTTGTTTAGGGTTTAGGATTTCGGGCTAAGGGAGTTTAGGGTCTAGGGTTCCGCTGGCGCAAACCTTTGGCACATCGTCGACAAAGAACAAACAGAAGGTGCAGGGTCGTGGTGATGGGTGGTACCATGAGGCAGCATCCGGGTGGTGCATGATTTCCTCCATTCACCGTAGTAGGTTAAACCATTGCTACGGCCATTGACGGGTGCTCTCATTCCCTGACTGCAGAAACCAGAAAGCTGCCCAGCATCGAAACACTCAAGGAAGCCAGCAGCAAGACAGCAGGGTGGGTCGAGCATCTTCGGGACTAGGGGGTTGGTGAGACTGAGGACATGGGGTTTAGGGTCTAGGGGGCCTTAGAACCTTAAATCTTAAAGCCGGCACTTAGTTGACACCAGATGCTCCCGATGTTCAGCAACAACCTGGCCTACCGGAGCGTACTTCACTTTCCCTCAGCTAAGCTCTGCGGGCTTCGGGATTTTGAACGTCTTGGTCCGGAATACGTGAGATTGTCGTATGGCTTACAATACCAGCACGATTCCGACAAGAACCCTAAACCCTAAACCCTAAACCCTAAACCCTAAACCCTAAACCCTAAACCCTGAACCCTAAACCCTAAACCCTAAACCCTAAACCCTAAACCCTAAACCTGAACTGCAACCTACG
>CAJNDV010003224.1:17246-45134 GCA_905221635.1 Symbiodinium sp. CCMP2456
TAGCTGCATCTTCAGCAAACAACAATATAACTATTATGGCCTCTACATTACTTACTGGGTTCTTGTTAGGGAGCTTAGCTAAAGTTACGGTGCTCGTGATCTATCGTAAGTAAAATGGCTTCCTTATTCTGGCATCTGCAACTAAAGTCCTTCACAAAGAGCCCAGCTTGGGGAGTTAAGGTGGAGGCTTAAGGTTTAGGCCTTCCTAGACAGCAGGTTCTGACTCCTTGCTTGGCAATTACGAATGACCGTCTGCTTGGGCCTCAAGAAGAAACTGTGCACCGGGGGAAAGCCGTGTCCCCACAAAGCTGGTGGGCTCTGGAGACCAACGGCTGAATGTGTAGAATCTTTTGCCGTTTTTTCATTTTCGGAACTCCAGCAGTAAACCTATATCCTTCAGATCTAATCTCGTGTGCTAGGCTCAGGATGGGGAAGCCCTAATAGACTGTAGGGTCTAAGTCTAAGAGTCCTAAACCCGAAACCTTGGAAGCTCCAAAGTCTTACGTAGGCCAAAGCTTGAAATCCTGAGCCCGAGCTGAAGTGCCGATCGGACGCCAAAGCCTCGTGGGCAGAGCGGTCGCTGCGTGCCAAGGCGACCACGGCCACGAAGTGGGCAGACGGGGCGTCACGCTGGGCCTGGCCAGATCGCGGTCTTGTAGGGCATGGTTCAATATAATATGTTAACCACTCAACTCTGAAGGACTTTGTTTGTTTATGTGTATATATATATATATATGTGGTTAGCCAAAAATGGATGTTTGAGAATCTGGGTGCAGTAGCTCGGGATGATGAGGAGAACTTGGGTGCAGTGGCTCGGGATGATGAGGGGCTGCGCGAGCTGAAGTCCCATGCATGACCTTGTGCTCGGGAATCCGGGATATAGACTGAGGCGGTTCCCCGAATATACGGGCCGTAACAATGAGAACAGGGTTCTGGTATACGTAATACTTTTGAGCATTCCGACCCCTATGTTACAGCAACTGTCAGAAGTCACTAGCGTAGCTGAGCCTTTGCCAGCGCAGACTCTGGCATGTTTCCGGCAATTTCTACGAATGCCGACTTGTGGAAGGTGCAATGCTCTGATGCGCTCTAATATCGGTCTTGAACCGCCGCAGAATCATGGCTGCAAGAATCTTGTGACGTTGTCAGTGTGAAGAACCTCCAGACAGCATCAACAAATGAAGCAAACATTCATCCGTTGGGTGAAATTCCTATACAGAAACCCTTGCCACAAGGGCCTAGCTGCGCAGGTATATTAGGTCCCTGGCATTTCAGAATTAAGGGGTCCTAATACCGGAGAATAACCAGAATGCAGGAAACACACAGTTAGGAAACTTTAGGGAAATTAACTACTCTAGAAAACGTTGAACCCTGCAGCCCTACACCCCATGCTCCAGAAATCTCGTCAAGAGTTTGAACGTTCACTGAAGCCGCACGTGACTTAAGATGGAAGGATTGAGGTTGGCCTAAACCCGAAACCCTCAACCCTAAAGTTCTCAGGGTGCCTCCAAGAGCTCTTTTCGCTTGAGGAGCTGCTCAATTGCATGATCCACGCGCCTGGCTGCAGGGGACTGCCGTTAGGGTTTAGGGTTTAGGCTCACGGTTTAAGGCCTGAATAATTGGACTAGGGTTCTTTTAAGGGTTCCTGTGAAGGGGTTCTATAAAGGTTGCTGCAAGGGTTTAGCATAGTGACGTCAACATATAATCTTAAAGAGCTTTGAGGAAGAGGAATCCACTATGAAGCACCCACAAGCCTGAATATGCCAGTAGACTCAGTAGAAAACAGGCTTGAGGTAAGCCGTTCTTCCTTGGCCTCGAAAACCCTTCCACAAAAAGGCACACCTTGCGCGGCACTTCATTTCGAAGAACACCAGTGTGTCGCAGTGGCAGATGCGCTCGCCTTGGGATGAACATTATTTGAGCGAGGGCTGGACGATTCCGAGATCGAGATACTAGAGGGGTCGGCATCAGTAGTACATTGAGGTAGCTGTATTTAGCACAATGTCCTGATGGAGGGACCATGTACGCGCCTGCCACCATCTATTTGTTTCAGTCGAGCTTCTGCGCTTGAAGAATTCGAACAAGTCTGGCAGGAGTTTCGACGAAGGCACGCGGTGCCGCAGCTTCATGACCAGATCGCCTGTGTTTTGCAGCTTGGGTAAACCCCAACACCCTAAACCCTAAACCTTATGAACCCCTAAATTATAAACCCTAAACGCCTTTTTGGGCGGCCCTATGCAGCTCTCACGCAATAACTGCTAATGTACAGTCTGTGAGCAGATTGAAAAGGAGTCTTGCACGTTGGCAGCCTCACTAAGTTACTCTGAAAGTGGCGGTCTACAGCTAATCTGTGAGCTCGTGGATAAGAAAACGGGAAGGTAGGGCTTCGGGTGGGAGGTTGCCGGCAGGACATTAAATGCCAGTGCCAAAGTAGTTTGGCACACTGTTTCGTCCAGTGGACTCGCCTCCTAATAACTGGCCTGAGGCCTGCACTTACCGTTCCTCCTCTGTACTGAAAAGTATGTGTAAAGCAAAAGTTCCGTTCTATGCTAGTGGGATGGGATCGAAGAATGTGCCCGAAAAGCTTCAATTGTGCTTTGTGGACGTGGTGTGTGAGGGGGGGTTGCTCTGTGAGGGCGCGTGCCTCTTGGTTGGTGTAGGTGCGGGCTGTTGGCTGCAAAACTTGCGTGTAGTAGGTGCTTTTGAGGTGCAGGATTTTCACTGTGAGTGGAAAGCCTCCAATCTGTTGTAGTCGCCTGTGGTGAGAGCTGCTGATTCAAACCCGTATGTGACGAGCTGAATGAAAACCGCGTTGTAGATCCTGAGCTTCCACTTGAGTGTGGGAGCGCTGTTGCGCCAGAACTGGTGTACCCCAAACGCCTAAACCCGTAAACCCTAAACCCTGAAACCCAAGGTCTAGGAGTCGTTGTACAGCTCTGCTCCCATTGACGCTGTGCCCTTCAGCTGACAGCTATTGAACCGAGTCGAAACAAGCCTCAACACCGAAGACTTTGAAACCTCTGTTGCGGGTTTAGGGTCTAGGGGGTTTAGGGTGGTTTAGGGGGTTTAGGGGGTTTAGGGGGGTTTAGGGGGTTTAGGGGGGCTTCGGGGGTTTAGGGTTTAGGGCCTACTCCTTCCTCAAACAGAAAGCAACCGGTCCGAGTCACAGTCGTGATGGATGCCGACGCCCTTCGGGGCCACCTGATGCTGTGCTCGGAGCATAGGGTTGCGAGCCTTACGAACGTGCCCGATCCCGTGCGATAAAGCCGCTCCTGACAAGGTGCCTAAACCCCACGCCATGAACCCTAAACAACAACTGGGTTCTTGTTAAAGGATTCAATTTAAGCTACTACAATGAGGAAACCATACTATTTACCATAGACCCCCCTCAACCCTACTATGGCAACGTAAAACTAATTTCCTTACCAAGAACCCAGACAAGCCCGCACCAACCTCTTTGATGGTCGATGAAAGCAGACACTCAAACGGATCTGCAAGCTGGCCTCCACAGCATAGCCGTCCAGCCATTCGATGATTTTACGGCGACAGGCCTACCAAACACACTTTAGAGATTGAGGTAGCAGGGTAGGGTGTAGTTAGGGTTTAGGCTTTAGGCTTGGTGTCGGCTTTAGAACTGGAGGAAAGCTTCCATTGTTCGACTGGGCTTGTGGATAGAGTCTCGCGAACCCAGAGGGCCCAACAACCCCCGCGCCGATGGATTTGTTGTCTAGGGTTACGGTGCACGATTCAGGACTGAAGCCTTGCCCATAGTCTCCATTGAAGCTCCTTTTTGGCTTACCTTATAGGATCCTAAACATAAAACCGGTTAGACCAAAAAGGGACTACAATGGAGAGGATGGGTAAGGTTCACAAGCGGAGGGGTCGAGATTAAGCACTGCATCGCGGAGCTGTCATTGCCAATGGGCACCCTGAATCCTGAGCCTAAACCTACCTCTTAGTGCCTAATGTAGGGGCCTTAATAATTATAATAAGGTTTTGGGGCCCATTATACCATCATTGTAATAAGGAGCCCCCAATGTAGAATAGGTAATTATTAAGGCCCCTGCAGTAGTGATTTCGTGGGCTGCACCAAGCTCAGCGTAGGCAGGGCCCTGTAAAAAAATCTTCAAGCTCAACTAAGCCCCTCAACCCTAATGTAGGGGCCTTAATAATGAGAAGAAGGGTTTGGGGTTCCTTATTTTAATTATACTATGCCGGGTTCCCGAAACCCTAGTCTAAGTCTTATAAGGCCCCTATATTAGAGAACCTTTAGAGTAACCCTTATGCATCCCCTTTTAAGGGACCCTTTTAAAGGAACCCTATTCTCCTTATCGAAGCCTCCTCATGTCGTGAAGCACCTCTTCAACGGATCAGGGGACTTTGCACGTGGGGCTATCACTCGCCAAACTGCACAGTTTTTTCTGACCCCACTGAAGGTACCTATAACTTGCAGCCGTCAACCATACTCATAAGTGGTGATTCTTTAAACTTGAGGGATCAGCCTCCTCGAAGTCGTGGCCGAAGTCGCCCGCAGAGCTGCAAGAACGGAAGCTCACCCTGGCAACTCGATGGATTTAGGGTTTGTGCTGAGGTCTAGGTTTGGGTTTGGGTTTCAGAAAGGGCCGGGTTTAGGGTTAGTTTAGGATTTTGGGTTAGGGTTTGGGTTTCAGAAAGGGTTTAGGATTAGTGTAGGTTTTTGGGTTAGGGTTTGGGTTCCGGGCCAGTTGAGGACTGAGGGTTTTGCCCTCGGGTTAGGGTTTAGGGTTCAGGTTTCGGGATTAAGGGGCTCTAAATGCCGGTGCGCGAAATCCAATGCTTTAGAGGTTAGGATTTGCCCCTAAACCCTAAACCCTAAAGCGTGGATATGTTCGTGCTAGCGGCCACGGAAGCTCGCAAGGAGGCGGTGCCCGCACACGTGCGTCCTAAACTCCCAGTTGAAAACCCTAAACCCTAAACCCTAACCCCTAAACCCTAAACCCTAAATTCACACGAAGAAACCGGTCTCGCAGTAATGTACCGACATTGCTATGCACACCAGGGCTGCCGCTCGTGTAGAGTCAAGGGTGGTCCTAAACCCTAAACCCCTAAACCCTTAAACCCTTACCCTTAAACCCTTAACCCCTAAACCCCTAAACCCCTAAACCCCTAAAACCCTAAATCCCTAAACCCTTAAACCCTAAATCCCTAAACCCCTAAACCCCTAAACCCTAAACCCCTAAACCCCTAGAACCCAAAATATCCCTAAACCCTTAAACCCCTTAAGCCCTAAACCTTATAAGACCCTAAACCCCCTGCGATGTTCCATGTCTTGGATGTTTGGAGCTCTGCTCCCCCCGAGACGACAAAAACCGCACCGAGCAGCGCCGAGCCAAGCTAGTCAAAGAGAGGGTTTAGGGTTTAGGGTTTAGGGTTTAAGGTTTAGGGTTTAGGGTTTAGGGGTTTAGGGTTTAGGGTTTAGGGTTTAGGGTTTTAGGATTTTTGGGTTTAGGGTTTTAGGGTAATTATTTTGGGTTCAGGGTCAGTGTTGTCAGTACCAATACTACTAAGCAAGTTTCCGCTTCTTCGGTTTCAACTCCAGCGCACCCCCCGCCCCCTCCCCTTGCCCTAAGCCGGGCGGGCGGCAACGGCGAAGGGGAA
Source organism: Symbiodinium sp. CCMP2456 (assembly GCA_905221635.1). Lineage (NCBI taxonomy): Eukaryota > Dinophyceae > Suessiales > Symbiodiniaceae > Symbiodinium > Symbiodinium sp. CCMP2456. The sequence continues at coordinate 22,884 of CAJNDV010003224.1, forward strand.
ATGGATAGAACTCCTCCAACCGCCTAAACCCCAATTCAACGCGAGACCCTAAACCCTTAAGGACTCTGAACCCCAAGGCCCTGAGCCCCGACCCTCAACCCCAAACCCCTTGTTCCCAAACCCCATAAATCCTAAACCCTAAGGACCCGAAACCCCTGAACTCTCAACGCCTGGACTGCGATCGGCGGCGTGCCAAAGGCGACGAAGACCGCCGCCGGAGGCAACCACGGCCCTGGGAAGATTTGGTATTACCTTTGAGGGTTTAGGGCCTACGGTTTAGAGGTTCAGGTTTAGGGCCTGGGGTGTAGAGTTTCGGATTAAGGGTTCATATCGGCGTTAGGGTTGTAGATAATCGCATCTTTTGTTCCCTTGAGTCCTACACGCCTACAACAGGGACCCCACCAGCCGGAACATGAGCAGACAGCTGTCCTGTCCTCAGAATTATGTTTGCAGTCAGATCTGCATGCGGCAACTGCGAGCCCTTACAGTGAACCCCTCAAGCATATTGACTCGGAGCACCGTTAGTGAGCCCTAACCCCCCCAGGTACCTACTATATAGGGTACTAGAGCCACAAGGGCCCTATATAGTAGGTTTCTGGAAGGTTAGGAAGAGTATCCCCGCATAGTCCTTACACCATATACCCAATCCCTTCAAACTATTCAGGCCCTGAAACTATGTAATCCCAACCTGCCATCCTGGAGCTTGAAGATGCTGCCGGGGCTACTGTAGGGGCCTTAAAAAAAAGGGGAATTATACCCCAAAACCCTATTCGGAATAGGGTTTTGGGGTATACTTTGCTATAAGTATAATAAGGAACCCGTATTTCGCTGACGCTTATGCATGCTAATCCTGGCGACACTGCTGCACTCATCCTGGAACTTCCACCTAACCCAGAGGCCGTCATAGTTAGAGTTGCGTTTGGCGGTAGGGAGTACGGGCATTACTACTGATTATTGAAACCCCATACTGCCCCAACTGCTAGCCCCCTGACGGAAACGACACTCTTCATCCACACCACAAGAACCGCTAGCCAGGGGTGCTCTCAAATTAATGGGGTTGTACCAGTTACATCACTGGAATACTTATCTTCCACCCTAAGAGCTACATGAACCCACAATTAGGTTTTAAGGTTTACTTAGGGTTTAGGGCTTAGGACCGGTACACTACATCCTAGCCAGATCCCTCTTGCCCTTTAAAGCCGCCTTTATAGCTAGAAGGCGGCTTTGAAGGTATAGTTTACAGTCCTTATGCCGAGGAACCCAAAGGCATAGTCTTGGTAACAGTTCAAGCTGAGAAATAAGTCCCCAGACCTTCAGGGTTTTTGTAAATAGGGTTTGGGGTTTAGGGTTTAGGGGTTTAGGGTTCAGGGTTTAGGGTTTTAGGGTTTAGATCCCGAAACCTTAATACCCAGAAACTCCAAAATCCCCTTAACTAAGGAATTTAACCTCAGCTGTCCTTGAATCCAGTAGTGAGGGTCCTGTAAACTGAAGGTTTCTTCCTTAACTCAGGGTCGAGTCTCGGGTGGATCTTGCACACAAACAAACCCACAAACCCCTAATCCCCCAAAATCCTCCGCCCCTAAACCCTAAATCCCCAAACCCTACCCTAAACCGTGAACCCTAAACCCCCTAACCCTAAATCCCTAACATGTATACTTCGCATAGCCAGGAAGCCGGTCGGCTGTTACTAGGCGCCGGCTTGGGCTCCGGTTCGGCCGACTTTGCGGCCTGCAGCAGCTGATAGCTGGCCGAAGACCGCAATGTAGGGGCTTCAACAATTAGAACACCGCTTTTGGGGTATACTTTACTATATGTATACATCATTCTAGGCATGGTAGCACTGGATATTCAGGCTTCGGAAATACTAAATCTGAAGGCTTGGTCTTTGTGGCTTTGGGTGCAGGGCATAGGCTTTGGAGTTGGGGCTTAGGTCTCGTAATGGTGAACCAGTTTTATGCCTAGGGCCTTCTCAAAAAAAACACTGTAATCAAAGGGGTACAATCGACAACTTGGGTCTAAGAAACCCGGAGGCACATTCCAGCGCTGTCTTTCTACATACGAGAGTCTGTATGTGTGTATGTGCACACATACATGCTAAGCCCTAAACCCCCAACTCTAAGCCTCCAACTCCACTTCTTAAGATTGAGACAAGAACCCTCAACAACTCATACATACATCCTCGACCCCTATACAATCTTTAACTGCAGCATAACGCCGTTCTCAGTCTTCTGGCCCCTATCTTTTAACCCTCACCCGCGATAATGCAGAAGCCTAACAGAGCCTTTGTAGAACCTTTGGAAGATCCTCCACTACTCCCGCGAAATGACACCCTCCGCCGCCTGCGCCACCCCCGGCGGACAGGGGCGGCTCTGTGCCACCTCGTCGGGTGGCGTAGGCCGGGAAGAAGACGTTCCCACCTGGTGACAAGGTTTAGGATTAGGATTTATGGTTTAGGGAAGTGAAGGTATAGGGTCTAGGATTAAGGCTGATGAAGGGTGTAGTAGGGTTTAGGAAAGTTTAGGCTTTGCTTTGCTTCAAGTGCGTTGATCCTGGACAACCCAAGTCTGCCTTTGCAGGCATACGCCTAGGTGCGACATGATCTGACAATTAGAGGCTTTGGGTTTCGGGTTTAGTGTTACTGATCCGTGAAGCTTGGGGCTTCGTAATTCCCTAAACCTTATAAACCCCAAATCTTGGCGATGCGGGTATGCGATGACTAAGTGATGCTGCCTTCATTGTATATTGCCTCATACCTGGGTCCCTGAAGCTTAAAATCCAAAACGGCAGGTTCAGGAAATGAGAAACCCCGAACGCCCCCCGATGAGACACATTCTCTGCCTGGTCGGCTGCGGCTTGCAGGCGCCGCACCTGTGCAACGGCTCAAGGGGTTCGGGGCTTTCGGGTTTCACGGTTTGGGGGTTGCAGGCTTTTGGGCATAATTCGGGTTATGGGGATTGGAGTTTACAGCTTTAGTTTAGGGTGTAAGGCTCCAGCCGTGAACCCTAAACCCTAAACCCTGAACCCTAAACCCCAAAGTAGGGCCGAGACCCGAACATTTGTTGAGCCATGGCCTCCAGACGGCTGAGCCCAATCTCTTCCAAGTCTGCCTCAGTGGCTTCAGTTGTGTTGCCATGAGGCTCGTTTTTTGATGGTTAAGGGCTTAGTGGTTCGTTTTAGGGCATTTTAGGGTTTAGGGTTTATGGGCTTTGGATTTAAAGGGTTAATGGGCTTTAGGGTTTGTGGGCTAACAGTTTAGACATGATGCTCTCTTCCCTACCCCCTTATACAAAGCCCTCAGACCCAGAGGCTTTACGACAGCAGGCAGGGGTTGGGGTTTAGGATTTGGACTTTAGGGTTGTTACTTCCAGCCCCCGAAAACATTGAAAACAAGCAAGATATCCGTAATATAGTAAACCAAGCAACTCGCAATATTATCCATTGTGGTTGCTTTGTCTAATTTTGGAAGAATGTACCTCCCCAACACCAATTCTAGCTATGAACGTGTTTGTGTTAGAACTTCGGGTTTAGGGCTTCGTGGTTTGAGTTTGAGATTTAAGCGCTTTAGGGCTTGGGGTTAACGGGCGAAAGCATCGGGGTCTTCGTATAAGCACCTAAGCTTGGGTTCGGGGTACCTTATAATCCCGTGTCGATAGAACGTAGTGAATATAGCGACTCTAGACGGACATAGCTACTGATTGCCGACGGCCCCAAGCCGGACCCCGAACCACCTTTACATTGCACTATAACCCTAAGGGTCCAAGTACCTAATAATCATATACTCTCCCAACTATTAAGCTAGATAACTGTTATCCGCAACGAAAGTACCTTATTATTAGGTCATTTGGACCCTTAGGGTAACACATACTTGAATTTGCTTATCCAGCCTCTGGGGGTGATGCGCATTAGCCCAGGGATTACACAGGATCGAGATGGTGTAAGGGTGCTGAGTGCAGCACTACAGATACGAATACCTGAACCCTAGGCATCCCTCAAACCGCAAACCCTTTAATCGAAAAGCCCTAACCATCATCAACACCCCCTACATGCTAAACCGAAAACTCACAACCTCAGACTCCAATCATTACTGTGAACAACAAGCCGAGCCCTAAAACCTAACTACCCTAACCCCCTCCCCCCACCCTTATTCAAGCCTTATTAAAGGTGAGGCCTACCTAAAACCCAACTACCCTAAACCCCCGCTATTAGAGGTCATGCCTAGTCGCAATTTCCAGCTCCTTTACTTCCCGAAGGTGGCGGACGCCAAGCGGGTGCTGAATTTTGGAAAGGAAGCGGCTCAAGCCAAGAGACTCCTCAGTCCGGCTCATGTGGGGAGGGGGTCGCTAAGAACTGTAGCAAAGTTAGGGTTGGGCTATGTTGTAGTATATAGAGATGGTTATAGATAGGTACAGATACATAAACGAGTGTGTGTGTGTGTGTGTGAATACACATATGCTTTCGTAAACTTGTGTTTGTAATGGTTTTACCATAACGTGCATATGTGGCGTGCCTCAACGACCCAAAAAGGGACCATAATTTTGACAACCACCCATATGTACATATACACATGTGAAAGAAAGGAGAGAGGATCTTGTTGATAACCGAATGTCTCAGAGTCCGCTTGTTGTGGGGAGGTTCAGAAAGATGGGGTACCTTGTAGGGGCCCGTCCCTGAGATCTACGGCTGTCCGAGGCGTTTGGGGTCGTACCGTGGGTGCGGATGCTGGGATGGGGTTGCCGGAGGGTGTGTTTCGGCCTTTTCGGCTCAGCTCCGCCCTACTATGAGGTTTGAAGATGTAGGATTGAGGATAGGAGTTGGAGGCGAAGAGGTGCGGTGCTGACATTCGGGTTTTGGACGGATGGTCAGAACGAGACCCACGACATCGAGGATGATTACGATCGTGAATAGCGTGCTGTTGAGGATTATGATTGTGATTGTCAACCTCGTCATCACCGTCATCCTCATCGTCATCATCATCGTCATCATCATCATCATCATCATATTCTTCTTCTTCTTCTGCATCTTCGCCCATCATCAACACCATCTTTCCTTTCGTCATCACCATCAAAAGCCCTAACCCCGGCAGCAGCATCTTCAGTGCCCTAGGCATTAGACCCTGCATCCCTAAAGTCTTACATCCTCCGGAAACAACCCGAATCAAATTCGATCGCCTTAATTGAATACTACGCTCCTAACCCCTGAACCCTCAACTCCCCAAATGCACAACAGTTGCTAAAGTTCACCCCTTTCTTGAGGAATGTGCCTTAAAGCAAGGCGTCATTCCCTAAACTCCTTTTCTCCTGAACTTGCGGTATACCCCTCATTTCAGAATTTCAATCCTCAGCTTAAGCCCAAAGCCCTACAAGCCTAAGCCCCAAACCCTACACCCTAAACCCAAAGCCCTAAACCCCAAAGCCCTAAGCCGCAAAGCCCTAAACCGTAAACCCCTAAACCCTAACCCTAAACCCTGATCCCTAAACCCTAATCCCTAAACCCTAAACTCTACGCCCTGGAGTCTAAAGGAAGCCGCGGGGCCAAGGCAGCCGCGAGGTCGCTTTCGGAGTCGGAGTGAGCCATGGCGGAAGCGACGCAAAAGGATTGTTTTTTTTTGATTTAGGGTTTAGGGTTTTTAGGGTTTAGGGTTTTTACATTGGGTTTAGGGTTTTGGGGTTTAGGGCTTTTTTTACATTGGGTTCAGGGTTTAGGGTTTAGGGTTTTACATTGGGTTTAGGGTTTAGGGATTTGCTTGTATGGATTATAATAGGGCTTGTATGGATTAGCTTAGCTTTTAGGGTTTAGGATTTGTAAGGGTTCCGTAAGGGCTATAATATGATGTCGTGCGGGGTCTTTTAAGGTCTTTTTCAAGTTGTAATTATGCCGGTTCGGATTCTCTGCAGGTGTCGCGGTTCAGGGTCTGAGGCCTCGCATCTCTTCGTTTCTAGTGTGTCCGGCATTCATGCTGTGAGGGTCCCTTGAAAGGCTTGGTCCAGGGCGTGGTCCGCCGGGAGCGATGTTGCATTCAATCTTCGGACGCGAAGCCGAATATTTGAGGCCTCGTGGTTGAGGTTTCGGGGCGTGGGTGAAGCGTCGCTTAGGGTGTAGGGATGCTGCTTTGGGGTCTCAGGTGTCAACCAAAACGGCAAGGTATAGATAAACATGCCAGTAAACAAATCAATAGAAACAGAACAGAAACCCTGAACCTTAAACTCTAAATCCTAACCCCTAAACAAGCATAGCTATCGAAAGGTGCTGAGGGTTCCGGAGTCAATCTTCGGACGTTTGGCGGTTTTCCGGCTTGCGGGAAAGCAGCTGCAAGCAGCGGGGCCTGGGTTTATGGCGTAAGGTTTACGGCTTACGGTTTTTGGGTCCAAGTTCTAAGCTTTGGGGTCTAGGGTTTGGGGTCCAGGGTCTAGAGTGTGGGGCTTCGGCGATGTCAGACGGCTCCAGCTCCAGAAAGCAACCGTAAACCCTAAACCCTAAACCCTAAACCCTAAACCCTAACCCCAAGCTCTAAACCCTAAACCCTAAAGAATTGCGACATAAAGGCCTCCCCCCCCTCATCACGAAAGAGGCTGGTCCGAGCTCGGGTCGAACATCCACCTGAAATGTAGGGGCCTTAATAATTAGAACAGGGTTTTGGGGTATAATATACTATAGTTACAATAAGGAACCACCAAACTAGTATAGGGCCCCTATACTAAACCCTAAACCCTAAGCCCTAAATCCCCCCCAACTCCTTAACCCCCAAACACTAAAACAACCTGCCATCTAAGCCTGAGAAGAAGCACTGTCAAGTCCCGAGGCCCCAAATAGGACTAATTTCAACGAACTGATACCGACCAAAAATCGAAACTGAGCACCCTAAACCTAAACCCCTCAACCCTAACCCCTAGCCCCTAACCCCCAAACCCTAAACCCCTAACCCTAAACCTCTAAACCCGTCTGTAGGGACGGTCGGGGTTTAAAGCCTGAGGATGGCGGGTATAATGTAGGGGCCTTAATAAGTAGAGTAGGGTTTTGGGCTCCTTTGTACTGTAATAATGGCTCCTTTATACTATAACTATAATAAGGAACCCCCAGAGCAATATAGGCCATTATTGAGGCCCCTATATTAAGCACAATGCATAGTTGGAGATGCCTTGGCAAGACATACTTTGAGTGTTCCGACTTCAAGCTAAAGCCGTCAGCTTGGGGTCCAGTGTCGGGGGTAGGGTTGAGTTTAGGGTAAAGGGCTTGGGGTTTAGGGTTTAGGGTTTAGGGTTTAGGGTTTAGGGTTTAGGGTTTTACGGTTCTGGGGTCAGGGACCAAACTGCACACAGTCTGAGGATACTCTCAGCCTAAGGTCAAGGATCGCTGAGGGTCGCTGCACAGCCTCCAGGTTTCGTGTTCCTATTAACCGTTGGCATTTACATTTATCCTGAAGTATCTCTACCGGACGAACGTTAAGCCTAAACTTTAAGCCCAAGGTATGTACGCTATAGGTATTGCTAGAGGTACCTCTTAGGGAAGCTTTCTGTGCAGGTTCAGTGTTTGAGGATTAAAGTCGCAGGCTGGGCCTCTCTGTGAGCGTCGTACATGTGCTAGGGTTTAGGGTTTAGGGTACCCTCAGAGCCCAAATCCCCTAAGGCCAGAAATCATTGTAAAAAACACATGTCACATTTGGGGTCCACCTATCTTGTCAAGTTGTTGGTTTAGGGTTTAGGGTTAAGGGTTTAGGGTTTAGGGTTTATGGTGTTCTTCAACTAAGGCTAAGGGGATCTGAGAGGGGTATTGGCTCTCTGAGGAGGTAGCCACGGACAGACAGGGAAGTCCATCTTTTCGTCCGCACTGGAACAACCCTTCGGGCCACTGAGACGCACGGTGTTCAAGCGCATGCTACGACACAAGCAAAGAGAGAGCTCTTAGCGCATGCGTAAGATCTATAGGGATCTGCAATCCGCATCTATTGGGGTTTGGTTCCACGGGTGTTGGGGCTGATCCACCTTGCCGATAGTTGCAGAGAAGGCATACTGTGATAATGGAACCCAAATCTACGGCCAGAGAACAATCCTCTGGGTGCAGCAAGCAATCCGGTCAAGGGCCTTTGACTTTGACCATCCGCAAGTTCAGCTGGGCAACGGCGGGTGTCGGATTGAATCCTTTCTGCATGCCATCGTCTTGGACTGAGGGTCTGAGAGTTGAAAGGTCAATCGGCTGGTTGCAACTAGCGTGTTCTTTGGGCCAGCGTTTACTCTCACATCACAAGCAACATCTGCAGCTTCCTAAACCCTAAACCCTGAAGAACTATGAACGAAACCTTCTGACTTCTTTACCCCAATCCAGGCCGATGGCACTCCCAAGACGTCTCTGAAGTCTTCTCCTTCGCGCCCAAGACCCTACAAACCTAGCTCCAAGCCATAACGGCATGTTAAGGCTTTGCTTTAAATAATTGGAACAGAGGCGTGGGATATCATCTACTCATCCCATTTGGGGACCCATAAGGGAGTAGAATGACCTCGGGACAAATTTTGGTCCTTCTTTAGGGCCCTAAGCCCCAAAAACCTGGTTTGGGTTTGTGCTAAATCCGGCTGTTTCTTCTTGTTGCCAGCTGGGTGAGACTCTTTGACCGCTCGGAAATGGCCCCTCCGATCGGCAACTGTGGGGGTGTGGGGCTTAGGGTTTAGGGCTTAGGGTCTAGAGCTTAAGAGTTTATAGGGCTTAGGATGGTCTTCGGGTTGGCGGTTCGAGGGTGTCGGGATTGGCTGCAGGGTTTTTCTGGGGGATTGTTGCTCTAAAGGGTCTTAGGGTTTAGGGTTTAGGGTTTAGGGTTTAGGGTGGGCAAAGTGTGGGTGTGGGGCACAGGGAGCAACCATGTAATCCGGAACCCTAGCGACTGCAAAAGCCCATGATTTTCGTCATCAAACACCCAGAGCGTGCAGAAACCCTAAAGACCCTAAACCTCCTTAACCCAAATGAACGACAGACTTCCTGTACTCCCGCCTGAAAGGGCTTAAGTTTCAGCGGCTAGGGTCCGTGCCTGTAAAGAGACCATCTTGAGCTAAGAAATCCACCCCGGGCAGCGGATTCTCACTTCGCGAGGGCTGGCAGGGTGTGAAACGGAAGCATATGGGTAGTTTTCTAAATTAGGGTCCCTTTTAGGGTCCCTTTTCTAAGGGTGCCGTATTATATTGGGGACCTAAAAAGGGATCCTAATTTAGAGAACTACCCATATACGTACCCAGAGGCTCCACTGCCCCTGTGCAGAAGGATTTCTTACTCCAGGGCTTTACGAGGTGCTCGTGATTTCTTTCAGGAATCCCTCCTTCGAGCAATGCTCCGTCAAAACGTAGGATTCCCCTTAAAGGAACCCTTAGCAGCCTTAGCGGATTCCGGGTTGCATCTATGCAGGGTGAGGGAAGCTAGGAGCCCGTGGGGGCATGGCGTCAGCCACCTCTGGAACATGAAAACACAAGAATCCTACCGCTGACATCGTTTTGGGGGGTCGGTGTTCGAGGTTTGAGCGAAAAGAGTTGTACGGCTGGTGCTTCAGTGCTGCTGTTGAAGCTCCTGCTGGTGTTAGCGCCACTCTGTTGCTGCGATTCCTCTGGTTGGCTCAGGGGCCCTAGCTTAGCAACGCGGGAACCAAAAAACAAGCCTGAAACTTATTTCTCAAAGGCAAACTACACTGATGAGCCAATGTGGGTGAGCTGTGTCCATAGCCCCATCCGCTACGCCATTGCCGTGACCCATTTCATAGTAAGAGCTTAAATCGATAATACCCTAAACCCTAAACCCATAATATCCTTGCGGGGTTGACGCCACAAGGGGCTGCACAAGACAGGCAGGCACCTGCATTAGCCGGCTCATGTTCGCAGAGGGGGCCCCAGGATCTGCTACAACAGTCAAGGTTTAGGGTTTAGGGTTTAGGGTTTAGGGTTTAGGGTGTCAAGAACATGAAAGACAGCGCTTAGAAGCCAGCACATGAAACAACACAGTAGCAAAAGCGGTAATGCCAGTGGTAGCACAAAAATGGTCATGCCAGTAGCAACACTACGAAGGAATGACAGTTAAGTTGGCATAGCAAACCAGCACACTCTAAACGCAAGACACAGAGACATCAGAGAGGAGTACAGTGTATCCTTCAGATGCAGGCCAAGCATGAACCAAAGACGAAGGCACGTACTGTAGGGGCCTAAATACTTTGAATAGGGTTTTAGGGTATATTGCCCAATAATTATAATCAGGAGCCCCCCCAAAAATAAATAGCATAGGTAACTGCTTAAGGCATGCCCTATCTTAACTGCAACCACCACATACGAACTTGACTCCTAAACCCTAAATCCTGCAGCCTCGTAAGGCTCGTACGAGCGACTCTATGGATCATAACCAAGATGTTGTTAATACTTACTGTTGTTATTACTGTCGATATTGCAGTTGCGAGTGTATGATGCTAACTAACATTCATTAGTCCTCCTTTTGCTCTGTTTGCCGTTGAACACTTGGCGTACCCTGAGCCCCCCTCTGCCGGAATCTATGTGCCACTGCAATGGGGCTGGACACCCGGACTTCTCCTCAGCGCCTTAGCACGAGGGCACAGAGAGTCACGCACTCTCCTTCTCTATGTCGCTTTCTCTCTCTCTCTCTCTCTCTCTCTTTCTCTCGCTGCTTACGGACTTGAGTCCTCCCTGTTGCGTGGCCGAGCTTTGTGGGTGATATTGGGTTTGCAAGTTTTGCTTTAGCGGGTTCGGGAGACAGAGACTTGGGGAGCACGGGATTCGCAGCACATCCGAACAAGTGTACGACTTCAAAAAGACTGAGTGTGGACTTGGAAAGAAGAACTGCTCATTTCAACGCGATGAACATGCGCTCAGAATATTGGTCATGTTTTCGTATACAAGTTTACGATATCTTGACCCCCAAACCGTACACTTAGCTTCGCTAAACAACTACCAAGTTCTGTAATTATTCACAATGCACGAAACTTCGTTGTTCGCTGCCAACCGCCCTGCTGAAGACTTCAGCATGTAGGAAGCAACGATAAAACTAGAGAACAAAGAAACGAGCTTCTCCAGCCATAGCATCGACCAGGCTTCTTTTGCTTCTGCCGAGATTGCAACTTGCTTCAGGGAACCTCAAAGCGAGCCCCTGTATGTTGAATGCTATCCCTGTTTGTGAAGGGCCATTCATGGTCAGTCCTGCCTTTGCTATGGGAGACGCTGCCCCTTCACTGCCCTGAATGTCCTGATGCATCACTGTCCGAATGCTTCAGCAACGGACATGTGCTGCAAAAAAACCACCGACAGTGCGGCCATCTTGTGATCTATTGAATGGCAATATAGAAGCTAGAATAATCAGTGATGCTTTTCCTTAAAGGTTCTCTATGTTATAATATACCGAACACCACGACCCTGTCCAAATCATTCAGGCTGCCATGTCATGTTGCTTCAGTTCTACATGCCGACCTCGCCCTCTCCTAGCAAGAAACCCCAAAGACTGAAGCCAATAATCTCCCTCAGCCCCAAATCCCTGAACGGCCCTAAACCCTCAGGCCTAAACCTAATCCCGACCCTCAACCCCCAACCTGAACCCGAAATGTCGACACTCGTAACTCTGAGCCCTAAACCCTAACCCTGAACTCTAAGCCCTCAATCTTCTTGGGAAACGGACTCAATGTCGCGGAAGTCTCTCTTCTCAGCCGATGCCTTCAAGTAACGAGAGCAGCGAATGTAAGGGTTGGGGGCTTTCTTCGGGGTGTAGAGATCCTTTCGGTTTCGGAATGTTGGGCTCCTTCCATGCTCATGCCTGACAACACAGCACCCTACAGCACGCCAGGCCCCGAATCCTGAAACTCCCAGACCTTCTTCTAACAAGGCCGACAATTTTCGTAGAGTTTGGGGTTTGCGGGTTTCTGGTTCCTTGTTAGGGTTATATTTAACATGATCGTTTCTAATCCTTACTGGGCTTTACTATACCCAAAAATGTAAAATTGCGTCCAACAAGGACCCAGGTTTGGGGTTCAGGAACCTTTTTTCTGCAGCTGCCGGCATCTCGTCTCAATTGGGGAGGACGGCAGACTCTGCGAACGTGTTGTGCAACGTTGCCGCCCTGGAAACCCGAAACCCTGAAATCAATTCTTGCTTAGGAACTTCATTACCATAATAGGGCTCGAACTAAATGACATGGTTTCCTCATTTCTGATAACATGAATTTTACTCCTTAGCAAGAGCCCGGCTCATCTTCAAAATCACCTGAACCCTCAACCTCCTAGGTCCTAAATCCCCTAAGCTTTAGGGTTTATAGGGTTGAGGGTCCCGAATGCAAAAGCAGTCTTCCCAGAATCCCGACGCCTCGTTGCCAATGCTGTCGGTGGACACCTCAGGTGCAAGGTTTGGGGTTCAGGGGTTTAGGGTTTAGGGGTTTAGGGGGTTTAGGGTTTAGGGTTTAGGGTCTAGGGTTTGGGGTTTAGGGTTTAGGGTTTGGGGTTCAGGGGTCTAGGGGCTCGTCGTTCTCCGACTCAGGGTCTCTTTTTAGGGGCTCCTTCTGGGGATCTATAAGGGCTTCTATAAGCGTTCTCTAAGGGTAGTTCTCTAACCTAGGGTCCCTTTTAGGTTCCTTTTCAAAAGGGTGCCGTACTAGATTTGGAATCGAACAAGGGGCTGCAAGCTTCAGGCATATGCAGGGGTTATTTGCCCGAAACCCTAAAGCCGAAGCCCTGAGCCCTACATAATCCGCAACCCTGTTCCATGGAGCAGAAGTCCCCTAAAGTAGAAGAGCTAGCAGCTAGCCCACCAAGCACAAAGGGGGCCCCCTGAGCCTTCATGCTTGCATGCCAAATCGTGTTCCTACTACCCTGGGCCTGCCCCTACCGCAGCAAGAGCTGAACCTGCCCTTCTGAAGAGAATTCCGGGAAGCCCAGTTGGGTTGCCATTTCGCAGCATTTTTCAGCTGGATTCTGGAGCCTAAACCCTAAACCCTAAACCCTAAACCCTACACCCTAAACCTTCTTACCAAAGCCATTGCTCTGGTCTTGACGTTCTGGGCCCGACCCTGAGCCCGGAATCTACAACCACAAGCCCTGACCAGCACGTACCCCCAACCCCCCGAAGCTGTGAAGTTGTCATCATCTGGTCTAGGCCTTAGGCCCTTAGGCAGCCTTAGGGGTAAGTTTAGGGTTTATGGCTTCAAGGCTGAGGGCTTTCAGGGTCAACAGCCGTTGTCTGCTGCCTCTGTGGCGGTCAGTCTGGTACCTAGGTAGCAGTAGTTGCGTTGTACTGCAAGCCATTAGAGCTTTGAGCAGTCCTCATACAACTACAGCAATACACTCACGACGAGACTCTAACTATCCAAGCCCCTGATATACCTTCGGTGATCTGTGTGCGTCTAGGGATGAGGGTTACCTGAAATACACCTGGACGCACGGCTGCCGTTGAATCTCATCTCGCACAGGCCGTAAACCAGAAACCATCAAACACGAGTTCTTAAGGATTTAGGGTTTAGGGTTTTAGGGTTTAGGGTTTTAGGGTTTAGGGTTCAGGGCTCAGGGTTCTAGAGTTTGGGGTTTTAGGGTTTAGGGTTTAGGGTTCTATACCCTTAAGCCCGAAATCCGAAAGCCCCCCGCTGAAAGCTGAGAAAGCGTGCCGAACGCTTCAGCTTCGGCATCACGCTGCCAGCTGTCGGCATGGAGTTTCCTGTAGAGTTGGAGTGTAGGATTTGGATGAGGACGAAGAGCGCAAGGCTACTATAGGGGCCTTAATACTTAGAATGGGGCTTCGGGGTATATTCTACTTCAATGATAGTAAGGAACCCCCAGATAGTGTCAATTCTCTTAGCCTTCGAACATTTTTGCTCGCATGCTCCCAGGACAATTTGTGTACACGAGACCTAAAGTTAATGGATGGATGGAGACAAGGGCAGGACCAACCCGATATATCCCCGAAGCAGTAGCTCTGCTACGCAGTTGTCCAATCGTTCTTTGCTTCGCATCAGGCTTCCCATAAAGGCATGGGGGTTCACGCCTTTCGAGCTGTCGGGTTTCAGGAACGCACGTTTGAAGGTCTGCATTGATGAGAATTTCAAAGTTTTGGGTTGCAGGTTTCCCTAAACCCTAAACCGTAAACCCTGAAACCTAAACCCTAAACCCTAAACCCTTAAATCTAAAACCTAAATAGGGTCTATCGACCCTGAACCCCCAAAACTCTAAACCTGACCCCCCCAACCCTGAACCTGGGGTTTCAAAAGCCCGAGCCACCGGATCCTCAAACTCTCCTTCGCATACTCCGGATCTACGGTAGAGGGTATTGGGGCCCATTATACTATAGTTATAATAAGGAACCCCCAAAATAATTTAGGTAATTATTTACGGCATGGGATGGGGCTTCAAAGTTTCGGGTTTAGGGGCCGGGGCTTCAAAGAGGGCCTCCGGCACAGCCTTCCGGGCTCAGGGTTCAGGGGTGTAGAGTTCAGGCGCACACCGAGGAATCTCGACATCAACTACGCCCAGACACCACAATATGTCCTGAAACCTACCTGGATGAGCGGGTTGCTTCGGGCCTGAGGACGATGTGCCACAGTTTACGGTTCAAAGGAGGAGTAGGGCATACGATTGGGAGTGGCCAATCGAGGATGTCTGTGCCAACCATTCAGACCTCTGAACCCTGAAGGTCGTCAAATGATTTGCCTGCCCTCTCAACCCTACAGTAGAAGCCAGAAAGTTGGAACATCATTATTCTCATGCCCTCAAGGTAAAGTATATAGGGAATCCCAGCACGAATCATCCGAAATCCATCTTCCAACTTTCTGGGCTTCACTAGACGTGCTGGAGATCGCCGGTCCTTTCACCGTAGTTCTGCTGGACTGCAATCCCAGGTTGCTTGGATTCACGTCCAGGTCCTGTTTTGTCTTTCAGGGCTTGCGGGACTCGAGACACGGCCTCTGCGCTTCTATACAATACAAGGGTTTAGGGTGTGTGCAGTCTGCATGGGGTTTGGGATGTTCGATCTCCGTAAACCCTAATGTAGGGCCCTTAATAATTAGAATAGGTTTTAGGGTATGTTACGGTATATCGTACTATAGCTATAAAAAGGAACGCTGCAAAATAGTATCGGTAATTCTGTAGGACTCTATATGAAGCCCTTACGAGTTAGGAACCAATAGCCAACAAAGCAAACACACAAAAAAGAGATACAACTAAAAGCCCTCGTATAAGAGCCATTCAAGGGAATCTTATTTGGGTCTATTGTACAATAAGTATGTGGGGGCGAAAGGGAATGCTATTACGACATGCTCCGACCTCCTATTAATGGTGGAATGAATACAGCCTTTGTCCCGCCGAACCTACCGACTGGACTACTACACTGCGAACCCGGAATTTGCTTACCGCAGGACTTGCTGCAGATCTCTAAACCCTAAGCAGTACATTCTGAGCCCTAGTAAAACCCAAATCTCAGACTGATATATACAGTTGAAAACCGAAATCTCAAACTTAGCGCTGTATACCACCAGAGACTTTTAACTTTCCGTGGAGTTCGTTCGACCACTGAGTAAGCGCTGAGTATATTATTTCTGATACTGCTGTCTCCGGGAGGGCACCCCTAGACGACGTCACTCCGCAGCTTCGACTGCACATGCACCGTAGCACTTGTAGAGAAGGTTGCTTACTACTGTGATGGTTAGGATGCTTGAACTTCGACTGCCCCGAAGATCGGATGAGTCAGTTCTCTCTGCTTTGAAGCTTCGTTCCCTACAACCACAGGCAGAACAGAGAGGATACAACCATCTACGGTGTAGGGCTTCATGGTTTTATGCAAAGTCTTTAGGGTTTAGGGTTCTGCCTTAACCTACCAAAACCTACTTTTTTGTAGGGTCCCTATAAATTCCATATGAGGGTTTGTAATAAGAACCTACAAAAAAGTAGGGTTTGGTAGTTTAAGGTAGGGTATAGCTGGCCGGAGCCCCTCCTGCGCCGTCTGGAGGGCAAGCTGCTCGATTCGTCCCAGATCTTTCAGCATGAACCTGGCCATTCCATATTCCAGACGCTCCAAGATATCGGTTCAGGGTTTAGGGGTTTAGGATTTAGGGGTTTAGGGGTTTAGGATTTAGGGGTTTAGGGGTTTAGGATTTAGGGGTTTAGGGTTAAGGATATCTTTGTTATGCTCTTGAACCCAAGTAAAGTCCCCATGCAGCCGCTGCAAGAACACTAAAGTGAGCGGTCGGTATTGGGCTCACTGGGTTCGCTTCCCGTGGCCCAGGCTTCTTTTTACAGCAGGGCCTGGGATTTCTCCTGGTGCATTGAGGGCTAAGTTTTGAAGGTCTTTCGGGTTCTCCAGTGTTGAGGAGCATGGCCTAGCTGAGCACGACTAGCCAAGTTCAACCATTATAACCCCTATATAAACCTGAAACCTTAAACACACGGCATTCAGCCAACACCCACACTTGGCATGAGAGTCTTCAGTTGCTTGATGCTGCGGTTGCGAGCCCAGTAAATCGAGCCAACCTAGAAGACAGCCGATGAGCCTAAACCCGAACCGGGTCGACGACGTATTGATGAGCAGAGTTCCGGTCTAGGGCTCGGAAACTCTTGGTTTACGAGTTTTCGCAGCAGAAACAACCGATTTCCTCAGACGAATAAAGGAAGATTTCTCCAGCGACAACAATAAAAACTGTTAAGGTATCCCTGGCTGAGAGATGGGGTCTCTGGATCATGCAGGACAAACAGCACACGGAACGGATGCCCCCCAAGCTTGCGGAGTTGGGGTTTACAGTTTTTCACATCTAAGTATTGCTTTTGGGCTTCAGGCTGAAAGACTGAGCTTCAAATCACCAGTGATGCTTCTGACGCTCGTGGCAGTCAAGCATGGCCGGCGGACTGCACATCTCGGTATGCCTGGCACGAGAGCAAGCTATGTAGGGTAAGTTTCAGGGTTTCGGGCTCAAGGGTTTTTTCTAAGCAAGACATACGTGACTTGCTGGCAATCCGTCTACACTTTGTAACCTGCAACCTGAGGACGCGCTCGCCCACCTGCACGAGCCGCGAGTGTGTCGCATGGAGCTCCTCGTCTTCGACATCCTCCGGTGCCTCTTCCTGGAAACTCAGAGTTTTAAAACAGAGCATGCACTAAAGGAGCCTCAAATCACCCTCAACTATGAGGTGTTAACAAGATCCGGGGCACTCACTCCCCGTTGCGACTGAGACTGTATCAGGGAAACGCGTCCTCAAGTCAGATCCCACACAACTCCTACCAAGACAGCACGTAAGATGATCAACAATCGAAACATAGCAAAACACCAAGCAAACAAAAAAGACGCCACTGCGTCCCTTTCTGCAAATAAACTCTAAACACTAGCCATTAACGTCAAGCCCTTAAACCCTATAAAGCCCTGTCCACTCCTGTCAAGTTTGTGGCTGCCTGCTGGGCATGCCTTTCTTCGAGATACGCTGATTTCGCCAGGGTAGATCCCGAATAGAGACAGAGCACCACGACCACCATGACGACCCTGATGACCAAGACCACGAGGACCACCACGACGACCACTACAACGACCACGACAACCAGGAGAGCACCAGGAGACACCAGAGGACTTCGAGGAGACCCCATGAGACCACCCAGAGAGCAGCAAGAGACCCTAAATAACTACCAGGAAACCAGCAAAATGCTTTTTCCCAAGTACTGCACATCTAGAACCACACCCGAATGCTTTCCTCCCTGATCTCCTTTCCATAAGTACTGCTGTGATTCAATGTTGTCGATATCAACCAGTAGTCCCCGAACTCCACTTTGGACACTACGACAGCTCGGAAAAGCATGCAACGGCCCGACGCCGCACGGAGCCGGTGTAAATAATCAGACGTGGGACACTGATTTGCACCATATCCGGTAATAATGGAAATTCGTTCGCGCACGCCGAGGCGCCCTAATGTAGGCAACCCTCAGTGTTAGCACACTGGCTTGGGATTGCAACCTTCTTCACATAATATATAGAGAAAACGAGAAAACGAATAATTACTGTAGATGTGGATATAGGTCCTCGACTAGGGTGCGATCCTCGCGGAATGTTGGCAGGTATGATCGATGGGATCTGACCGGTTAATTCGTGCCAGAACTTTGGGCAACGAAGAGAGAAACTCTGCACATGCTTCGTTAAGCTGCGTCTGCAGCTTGGATCGCAGCTGTCCCGGCCCTCCTTCCAAGCCTGAGCAATTCCTCCACGATCCGGGCTTAGTTAACAGTATTTTTTAGCACATAAGGTCCCCATATGTGGCTGGCCTTGCTGCGTGACCACTGAGCCGTGCCAAAAACTGGATACTTCGCACTGTTGCGACTGTAGTCAGATGTCTGAAACTCTTGCGCAATCAGCACGCAATTCTCTCTGGTATATGTTACGGAGTTGTCCAAGCGCTCGATCGACCAGACCCAATCAGCAGGACCAGCTGCACAACACAAAGGAACGCCTGAGTAGTAGCAGCGCCCTCCTTGGAGCCATAGCATCTGAAGAAGATCGTCCCAGTCAAGCTTGAAGGTGCCATGCCAAGCGGCTGCTTTTGCAGCAGCTCTATGGCGTGCCACAGAGAGAAGATGCATCCCATGACCACGCAGGGTCTTTCGCCTAATGGACTGCGAGTCCAGGTAGCATTGCTTGCACCAGGCCAGGGGTTTCACAACATTAATTCTCGAGGCTTGCTTGTAAAACTGCTCCTCATGCTTCCAGAGCTCGCAGCGTGTACATCTCCACTTACGCTCTGCATCCGGTCCTCGATCTCCTGCGAATGCGGGTTTCCCACCTGAACCGGGACGGAGTTTTGCAACAGCGATGGCTTCCTGCAGCAGCTGTGGCGGCATATCCTCCGTCCGGATGCGTGCAACCTCCCCGACTTTCTGTTTCGACCACTGCGCAGACCCGGAAGAAGTGCCAGCTTCATGAGAGGCGTTGTGAACAGCCGAGTTAAACTCAGCCGCAATCAGACAGCAGTTCCCTCTACGGTATCCTTGATTGGTGTCGATTCTCTCGATTGAAGCTCGCCAATGCGAGTTAGGTTTCAGTAGCTCCATGGGTATGCCGGAATATGCACACAGACCTCCCTGCTCAAGCACGAGGTCAAGCAGGTGGTGCATGTCTATGTTGGATTGCCTGCCCTTCTCACGGTCTCTTCGACATGCCGCGGCTGCCACTATAGTACTCCAGCCACGCAAAGTCGATCTGTACTGGTAGCCCTTTGCAGATTTCGACAACCCAAACTTTTGATGTCGTCGCGTGGGCCGGCTCCGAGCATCCTCTACCAAATCTTTCAAGCGCTGGCAGTTCATGGCGATGGGAGGCTGGTGTTCGCCTGTTGTAAGCACGGCAACGTGATCGTCGGTGAAACTCGATGTAAGAGTGCGCTGTCCACGTAATGCGAAGGGAAAAACTCTCTGTCCTCGCCAGTGCAGATTTTGGCACGCGGAGCCAAGGATGTGTTTCATGGCTTTGAACGCGTGCCAAGGAAGCCAACTTGCACAGGGCCCCAAAACATTAGCAGAATGCATGTTGACAAAAAAGCCACATGTCACAGAAAAATGAGGCCTTTTGATTAATGTCATTTTGGTCCGGACTGAGCAGGAACAGGCAATTGGGGTGGTGGGGACAACAAGGCCTACACCCGCAAACCCTCTGACAAGTCTTGCAGAACCCACACCTGCGTGCACGAACCTTTCGGAAGCCTCAACTAAACCCTAAACTCTACCGTTGCCCAAAACCCTAAACCCTAATCTGAGCCCAACAAAATAATATAGGTAATTATTAATTAAGGCCTCTATATTTAAGTCTAAACCGTTACATTACCGTTCGCGCCTCGGTAGCCTCTGCCTCGCCTGCGAGAGCAGATCGTCTCACCTGCATCGGCGCATCCACTTCTCCTAATCTATACTGAACCTTCTTAGACCCCTAGCAAAATCATAATTTTGGCTGCTTCTTAGGGTTTACCGTAGCCAAAGATATAAAACTACTTGAAAGTACCCCTAAGTAATGCTCTTTTGGGATGAACAACATACCACAGAGTCAGTTGTTGTTGCGGCTTAGGGTTTGAAAGGCTTAGGCGTCCCGTTTGCATATGCTTGGCCATATGTTTCCTTGTACGTTGCAGTTTATAAAGAGGCACTGCATGAGCTTCTTCTTAGCAAATAGGGTGTGCGGAGTTCAGTTCCATAGGGTTTAGGGTTTAGGGTTTAGGGCTGAGGGAATTAAGCTCGGGGGGGTTAGGTTGTTAGATTTTAAGGGCTGTGGGAATAAGCTTTAGGGCCAGGGCTTTGCAAAATAAAGTTTAGGGGCTTCAGAGTATACAACTCGCTGACTCTCTCCCAAGCATCTACTGTAAGGGCCTTAATAATCAGAACAGGGTTTTGGGGTATGCTATACTATAATCCTAATAAGGAGCCCCCAACAGAGCCCTAAACCCTGAACCCTAAACCCTAATAGGTAATTATTAAGGCCCCTATATGGGATCTTCCGAAAATTAGGGTGCCCTATTTCGGGGTCCTTATAATAAGGATCCAATTATTTAGAGTACTATCTTAGGGTCCCCTAATTTCGGAAACCCCCACACTACTCCCCGAACCTCGGCCAGCGACTGGTCCAGGAAGACCCGCTCTAAGAGTCCCAAGCGGCGGTCCTCCAGATTGGAGGGTCTGGTGCAAAGCTCGCGTTTCGGGTTTCGGGTTTAGGGTCGAGGGTCTGGTGCAATGCTCGCGCTTCGGATTCGGGTTTAGGGTTTAGGGTTTAGGGTTTAGGGTTTCGGGTCATTGCAATGCTCGCGCTTCGGATTTCGGGTTTAAGTTCGGGGCCTTAATAATTCGAACAGGTTTTGGGGTATATGATAGTATAATCATACTAAGGAGCCGCCGGAATAGTGTAGGTAATTATTGAAGCCCCCATGTTGGGATGGTATAGGTCCTTCAGTGATTGGAGGTTGAGGACTCCTGGCTCTTGTAGTGCTAAGCGGGGGCTTGTTGGGGGTGATACTGGGCTCTATGAGGTGCACTCGGGCTGTCCTGGTTTAGGCTTCTACGGATTCGGGCCGTGGAAGTGGCGCTGTTTGGGTTCTCCTAAACCCTAAACCCCTAAACCCTAAACCGTAGAGGGCAGTTGGGCTTAGCTTCTTGACTGAAACCCATCTTGCCAGGACTGGTGCCGATGTCAGCTGCGACGGATCGGCATAGAAGGCTTGCGACAAGTCTAGGGATGATTAATATATGAGTTAGCGCTTAAACCCTTGGGGTACAAGGGCTCAAGAGTGGATCAAGAAGAGGGCACCATGACTTAAGATTGCATCCGAGGTGGATTTGCCTGGAAGAATGACGAACGAAAGAGCTCGGGTTGCTGGAAGACCTGAGCCCGAACTCCTGAACAGAGGGCCTCAGTATCTTGAATAGGGTTTTGGGGGTGTATCTTGTGCTCGATGTATATTATAACACAGGGAACCTTTGGGAAGGGCATTTTCAAGTATCCACGCCTCCGTAAAGTACTGAATATCTTGGTGGCAGGCGGAATGCCAGTAGGCAGTCTTGCCGCGGGCATCCGCACCACGGGAACATGTTGGACGAAAGGTGCTCTGGAAACTTGAGGTGACCCAGAGATTGGTGTTCCAACGCCATGATGGAAAGCTGGAGTTATATATAGGGGCCTTAATAACATTAATAGATTTTTGGGGCCCATTAGGGGCTGGTCCACAGGGTCCCTAGTCTTGTTATGGTTTAGGGTTTAGGGGTTTCGGGCTTTAGGGTTTTGGGGTTTAGGGCTTTAGGGTTTAGGGGGTTTAGGGCTTTAGGGTTTAAAATAACAGCCTGAACCCAAAACCCTAAACGCACGAACTCCTTGTCGAAGATTTTGACGAGCGTGTCAAGCTGGACAGGCTCGTTGGTGGAACAGGCGGCGCAGAACTCTTGGCACGTGACCTGATACGCCGCTGCAGCGAAATATGCCGTAAGATTTGGTTTAGGGTTTAGGGTTTAGGGCCTAGGGCTTAGGCTGCCTATGGCCCCGAAAAAATCATTCAGCAAAGACGAATCGTGGCCCTGGCAGAATCAGGTCTCACGCATTTCGTGCTAAGAAGGACAACGTTAAGAGTAGCGCGCGGATCAAAGGGATCGCTGTTAGCTTAAACCTACACAGCAGCCAAACTAAACTTAAACTACTGCCAAAAAACCATATCTCTAAACCTTAAACCCTAAACCCTAATCCCTAAACCCTAATCCCTAAACCCGAATCCCTAAACCCCAAACCCTAAACCCAATCCCGAAACCCTAA